>VZRF01013100.1:0-191701 GCA_013396875.1 Vireo altiloquus | reverse complement strand
TCGGCGCCCAGCCTCCCGCTCTGCTCGCCAATGGTCCAGAGCGACATGTCCAAATCGCCTCCCAGCCCGGCGCAGGAGGTGCAGATGGAGCTGCTGGACAACCCCCTGCCCGCGGCGGCAGCGCAGGTACGGCGGGGCTCGGCCGGGGCGGCGGCGCGGGGCACGGCGGAGGGGCTGCCCCAGCTCCCTGCCCTTCAACTTTGGTCACCGCCGTCGGAAAAGTTTGACGGCTCCCCTAAGATGCCCAAAACCCTCGTCTTCGCCCCCACCCTCAAATGCCGGTTAATTACATACATAGGATGCTCTGTGCCGTAGAAGCATCGTAAGTCAAAAGAATCTTGCGGTTATTTGGAGGATGAATATGTAAGAATATGTTGCTATTAAGCTGCTCTTTCCTACATGTGTTACTCGCAGGCTACGGCTATTTTCCCCTGCTCCAGTAACCTGTTGTATCTGTACCTGATGCTTACCACGCTCAGCTGAAACCTCCCTAATCTCTTCCACGGGCTGGTGACAGTCTGTAGGTGAGGGAAGGCGATTCACGCCAGTTGTTCATGAGGAATTTTGGGGAGGTTGAAGGTGTTGAGCATGCTGCAGATGTAAGCTGCTCGATTTCTCTTCAGAAGGTGGTTGTACCGTCATCTCAGAAATTTTAACAACTCAGCTCATGTGCACAGGGTTCAGGTGGATGGGCGATGAGAAGGAGGCAGGGTAAGGCACACTTACATAGACTTTATATTTTGAAAGGTTGTTTCTGTTTAATATATGAATGTTGCATAATATCTTCGAGTTTGCCATAGTTGGCTAAAAAGACTTCACAGTGCTGTTTTTAAACCCAGTAAAAGGGTGGTAAAATCTGATCATGTGCATTTCAGATTACAAACATGCATGGTCCTGTTAGGACAGAGGTTTTTTTCCTTTTGGGGTGCAGTTTTTACTGCTGCTGCCAGAGCTATCTCTGATGCTTTGTTTGAGAAGGTGGACCAGCTTCGTCCGAGAAGTGCTTGATGGACACAGGAAAATGCTCTCAGTCTATCAGCAGTCTTGGTGATTGATCTTTACTTACTCAGGCCCGGTGAGAGCAGAACAAAATCCAGGCACTGAGGCAAAGACTAGGTTAAACTAAAAAAGCAAAAGTGTCTCTTTGGAGGTCTGTAGCCTCCAAGCACAGAATAGACATTTCAGTAGGGCCATATGCTTTGCCATCTTCTCTAGAAACAGTGGCAAGGGAGCTAATTTCTNAAGCACAGAATCAGCAACTGTCAAATCATATGGTGCCTCTCTGCTGTGGACAAATGTCAAATACTGATCATAAAATCGATTTTTCACCCCTCCTTTTTACTAGGCTTAAAGAAGCCTTAGAGAGGAAGAATAGTTTGCTAACACACTTTATTTATGTTTCAGGTAATGCATTTATATTTGTTTTATAAAATGGGTTTCTGAACATTCACAGCCAAAAAGACTCACTTTTTAAGACAGTAATAATGCAGCTTTTTGGCTCAGGGATGTTTTTCAGTTTGGAAAATGACTTTGGAATCAAAGTCATTAGGCAGAACAGAAATCATTTTCTCAATATGTACTTTTTTTAGTCATACATAAACCTTTGGTATAGAGGAAATAGGATTATGGAAACAAAAGAGCCCTTTGTCTGCATAATAATACAAGTTAATTCCTTAGCAAGCACTGCATTTAGAGACAATTATTTTGATTTGGGTCTTTGTTCCATGAACATTTAAAAAAATCAATATTGTAAAATCTTGCTGCTTTAGAACACACTCCCAGTGAAAAGGAGAGGCTTAATGAGGACATGTGAATCATCAAGTAGATTGCCTAAAGGTACTTCAGTTACATGTACCACTATCTTTTTCACTAAGGTACTTGAATATCAATCTCTGTCAGGAAAAAAAACCCAACCCAACACTTGAGCTTATGGAGTGATGTCACTCCTAGATGTATTCACTCTGAAGTGCTTCTCCTGGGAATTGTGATTTAGTGAAATATTATTGAAGAGCCTTTTCAGAGTTGTACGAAGTCTCAACACTTCTCATACAGAAATTTTACTTTTACAAAGCTGAGATTTCTCTTAACCTGTCCTAACATCATGGTCACTGTCTTGGATTGTGCCTGTCCATCCGTTTTGGCCAAACTTGTCACCATGTGGAAGAGGAGCGAATGTAGTTAGCACTCCAGAAGTAGTTCACTTAAAAGGTAGTGAAATATTGCTATATAACATCTGTGTAAAATCTATTTCTTGTTTTCATAATGCATTTTCCTAACAAGAGCCACAAACAAAATAAAATCTCATTGTGTGTTGATCATGACAGTTATACTGTATTTTTCCAGGGAACTTCTTTGCAATTGTGACAAGATATTGGTGTATTTTTCTGTATTACCTAAAATTCTGTGGCTTTTAGGTCCGTAGAAACATAGTCCTGGTTATAGTTCAGTGTGATCTCAGATGGATCTTAGCCTTCGATGGATCTTGGTCTTAGACGGAGTTGCAATATAGTTTCCAATGTCCAGTTTTATGCAGACAAATCTGCATGCCGACAGTTACACTGTGAACTTATTCACAATGTCCAGGTATTTGTCAGTGCAAAGTGGTAGTTTTAGGTGTGGCCCTTGTGTAATAAAATCAGCGTTTGGTTTTATGAAATCATAAAACAAGCAAACTGTTCAGATTTATCAGCGTTTGGTGATCAGTTATTTTGGTTTGTTTGTTTTTGAAATCTTCTTTTTAGTTCTTTATTTCCAGAACCCTTTTATTTTAGGAATCCAAATTAGTGGAATATTCAGTTTAATAATTTTAATTAACCCAGATATCATTCTGATTTGTTTATAATACAACATAGCATATTAATTCCTTTCATGGTAACTCTCAATCTCTCCTTTATTTTCCCCTCCCTCCCATGATTTTCTTATGATCCTACTTCAAAGTCCCTCAGACTTCAAAAATTATTAGATTCACTTTCTATTGCTGTTTTCTCATCATAAAACTTCCTGTGCTGTGCATTAGGGACAGTCATAGCAAATCAGATGAGGAAATTACACAAAGATGTTTCAAAGAAAATATAATGAAACCTATCAAGCAACTACAGACTGCCTTACGGAGGAAGAAGGTATCTTACACTGGATGAATTCTTCCCTATTCCTCATTATTTTCCTTCTGTTCTTTTTCTTGCCAGCTTATGCATCATCTGTCAGTGCACATCCTAACAACCTGACACATTTGAAGTCAAAGCAATTCTCTTCTTGATTGTTTTCTTCAGCTCTTTCACCTGCATTTAGATTTCCTCCATTACATGGCACTGCTAAGTGCTTCTGCCTTCCAAGTCTACTCATCCCTGGAGTGCTTGGCTTATTTTCCAGTTTGCATTGCTGAAGGTAAACTGAATGCATGAGGCTAGGGGACAGGCTTGTTCAGTTTTCCTTCTGTATCAACTATGGCTGATGTTAAGGTGAATTTGAGAGTGATGTGTGTGGTGGAACACAGAAAATCAGCTTAGTTACAGGCCCTTACTCCGGCTGTTGTCCTTCCTGAATCTCCAGCTACCTTCTCAGTTGCATAGCACCATCCCTTCACTGCCTGTCTTGTGGTAATGAGGAATGGAAAGAATATCCAGAGATTTATTCTCAGCAGATTAATCACACTGCCCTCTGCTGCTTTTGGCTGAGTTGATTTATCACAATTCATACTGTGTTTACCTGTTCTTGGAACAAACATTTTGCAACCGTGTATTTCCCAGTACTGACTCGCAAGAATACTTTGTAAGCCATAAACAAACAAAATTAATATCCCTTTGCTTACTTAAATAATAACAACACCTATTCATTATAGAGGTATGGAAGGTTTTACTCTCTTCTGGCAGCATCCCTAGAAACCAGATCCAATGTGGCAGCAATTCAGTGGAGCATATACAAATGAAGAAGAGATAAAATCCAATTCCATTCATTGGACTTCCTCATGGCCCTCAGCAAGGGGTAGTGTTTTTTCTCCTGATGTGGTAATCTCCTTTCAGTGTTGTATTCCTTACTGACAAAAATAAATTTTAATAGTCCTTCGCTGAAGAAAGCCATTCAGGTTTCAGCTGTTACTTTTCTGACGATACTCCTCTGCTCTTTGGGGTTTTTTTGCGTTATCCTGTACTCAAGCAGTAAAAGGTGATTTTACATGCTCATCTCTTCCAGAGCTATTTTCCACTTCGGTATTACATGTTATCAGCATAAATGGGATATAATAGTTGTTCTTTACATTATCCTAGAGTGTAAATCCCTCTGAAACGTTTCAGCAGTTTCAGTCCTAACTTATTTATGTATCTGGTAACCATCTTCTAGAGGAAATAACTGGTTTTGTCTTGTTTTGTCTGTATGGATGAAAAGTTCCTGTGCTGTTCCAAGGCTGGACTCTCAGCTATTTTTCTTCTGCTTCTTTTACTCAGTTTTTTCCTATGCCAGAATAGAAGAGTTTAAAAATCAAGGAACCTGCCTCCAAGGGCTTGCCTTGGTCTCTGTCCTCAGGGTAGCAGACCCTTGTCAGAGGGAAACTGCCTCATAGTTGGCTGTTGGTCCTGCAGGCATCCTTCTGTCACAGAGTCAGATCTCTTTCTGTTTGCTTGTGTAAGTGAAATACAGAAATCAATGGAGAGCAGGTGGGGAGGTACAGGCACGTGGCCTACAACTGTAGTTGCCAGTTTCAAAAGGCTGCAGGAGGCATAGTGGGGTTGGAGCATGAGCTTCAGCACCTTCTGCTGTTGTGTGCTCCTGTTTTGCTGAGTTGGGAGCTGACATCTTCATCACTGGAATCACAAATAAATGTGCAGCAGGTTTGTACTGGGGTGGGTTTCCAAGCTGCTGGGAAGGAGGAGAGCCGGCCAAGTTCCCAGCTTCTTGTCTGGCAGGTGGAAACTGCCAGGTGACCTGGTCTGAGGCCAGAGTGGGAGCACTGGGAGATGGCTTACAAGTGTAGGAAGTGCCCAGAGCAGGGCTGCTTCTAGATGCAGGGCTGGCAAGGCTTTATCACGGGCCATCAGGAAAGAGCATCTAAGATTTAACCATTACAGATTGCTCGGCAGATATTAGTTTTATTTTCTTTCAACGGGGAAAAAGAAGGATCTGTCAAATACTTATTTATGTCTTATATTTGCAAGTTTTGAGAAGTAAATTATTTGTGGAGGTTTGAGGTTTTTTGTTTGTTTGTTTGGATGGATTTTTGTTTTGGTGTAGGGGTAGGATTTTATAAAATGACTGTGAAGTGGACTTTGCAGACTCATCCCTGTAACTAGCGTGAACTTAATGACTGTATATGGAGATCCTCAATTTGATAGGATTCCTGATGGGAAGTCCTGTCATTTCTGAGTCTTGTTCTGATAGCAAATGTTGTTTGTTTGGAGAAATCCAGGTTTTGAGACCTAAGCAGGGAATTCTTTTCTGCTATGGGAACATGAGTCTGTGCTCTTCAGCACCTTTTTCCACAAAACTGCTTTGGTTTGCTTTTGGTTTTGGTTTGTGTTTTTTTTGGTAAGGTTTCACATTGTTTTCCAGGTATTTTATGAAGCTTTAGAACATAAATGTGTTTGCTTTCTTTCTCATCTCTAGCAACTCAGCCAATTTTAAAAGAATTTCACACATCTGACTAATAAACGAAGCTACACTTTTGATCTTGTAAACACTTACATGTATTCATAACTTTATGTTTGTGTAAGATGTTCTGCTAAAATCCAGTGAGAACGTTACTGTCAGCAAACTTGTTATATGAACAGGCTTGTTCACAGGGCTGGAGTCAATTGTATTCGGATCAGCTGGAGAAAATTATGGTGTGCCAACCCTGCCCTGCTGGGCTTTGAGGTTGCCACCACTGGGCGCTGTAGACATCGCTGGGTTGCTGAGGCATTTGCTCTCTGGTGGTTGTTCTGTTAGGTAAAGCTACCATGTAGGTAAAGAACGACTGCCCCGTGTTGCTGCTTTTACTGGCCAATGTCCTCATGTCGTGATTCAGCCCTTTATTTTTAGCTACCTAATTGCAGCCAACTGCTGCACAGAACACAGATAAGGGAATAAATTTTAGCATGAAAATCACAGTAACACATTGGGGAAAAATGTTCTCTTTTTTTTTTTTCTGAGAGTTGAAAGTAACTGATAGATCATTGCTTTTTTTTTTTTTTTTGGACAAAGGCCTCCTTCTCACATTAAAATATTATGAAAAAAAAAAAAAGACACAGGCGTTTCTGACTGTGGGAATGAGCTTGAAAGGCGTGGAAGACAAATGCAGTCTCCAATTAGCATCCTTTAAAATAATGAGAAGAGTCATCATATCCCAGTTTTCTCACATACTAAAGTTGTTCCCTGTTTCCTCTGACTGAAAATTGGTCTGTGGAAAGAAGCAGGTGTAAAACTGACTCTGCCTACAATCTGTAGCCACAGCCTGCCACCATGTCAACAGGTTTTTTGTGTTTAAAGTTAGTATGTAGCTTGTGCTTCTGAATAGTTTTCACTTACAGAACACTAGAACAAAAATGTGCATGTTGCTGTGCACAAAAATCTTTCTCAAACTGAAAAATCAAGGTGATTTTCTGCCTAAACTGCATTTGCTGTGATGTTGCCAGAAATAAATGCTTTTAGCGGTTGCTACACAGATGAAGTGCACAATTCCCTATCTGAGGTTGTAACATGTTCTTTTTCTGCTCTTACGTGTTTTATCCTCATCGCTAGACTCAGTCCCTCTTTTGCCTTTCTGATAATTTTTTTTATGTTATCAAACTGAGCACTATGATATTTTAAATAAAATAAATATTTTAGAAACTGGTGATAAATACAAAAAAATGTGACGGTGAAAGAGCATATGTGTACTTTTTTAATTATCTCCTTGAGAATTACACAATATTGTATTGTACACCGTTTATGGAATTGCCTAGAAAGTGTGATCTTCATGTAGATGCATTATATCCTTGAGCTCTTTTATGAATGTTAGAAATTCTTCATTGTTTTGTAAGTATATTTCTATATTCTTCCACAAAAATTGTAGGGAATTCAGAATGTTTGTGGGTAACCACAATCATTTAACTCAATAGGAACCATTCGTAACAGGTAAATTTCGATCTAAAGATATTGTTTTATTTGAAGAATACTGCTGTCAAATATACTTTTTTATGTATTTTAGGTACTTTAATATTATATTAGGTGGATTATTATATTAATCATATTAGGTGGAAGAAGATGTTTCTGATAGAACTGTCTATTATAACTGGAAAATATTTTTAATAATTTCCTTGTAAGAGTGGTACAAATCTACTTATTATTCTTATTGATCTAGGAAGACCTTTCTATTACCAGAGAGTTCTTCTATTATAAAAGATTCCTTTTAGAAATGCAATCATGTAAAACTATTCCTGGTTGAAATTTAGTTTTGTATTTTGAGATGTGTTGGGTTACAGTTCTATACTCATCAGAAAGTTCTATTTTCACCCCCATAATGTGCAGCATGCTGATTTTCATATAGTTCTGCCCTAACCAGCATGTGTAGAATCAATTGGGGTGCCTTTCAGAAATTTCTTACATGGCTGTTTTGCAGTTTTGAAATTATCATATGAGCTTGCCAAAATATCTTCCCCATAAATCTGTTTTTTGGGGGATACAGCATTGTTTTTGTTGTAGGTCATTGTTAGGTTAGTGACATAACAGGTTTCTTGAGTCATTCTTTCTAAAAGATTGGTGTCTTAGATTTCAACCCGTGCTCCAAACTCACCCAGAATCAATGCAGATGCAGTTTGAGATTGTTCTCTTGCATCTTGTGGAGGAAAGTTACCTGGATTTGTCCAATGATCTGAAGTTAGTAGTGGCTATCTGCTGTCCTACTCACATAGTCTTAGATTGCAAAATACTCTTCATACTTGCCATATGTGTTACTGCCAAGAACAGTACTCACATTTTGAAGACACGATATGAAAAATCTGCCTGTATGAGATTTTGAGTGTCTCAGCCTGCATTGGAGCCACTCTCTCCTACCACGAGAACCAGTAAACTCAGGCCCAAAGCTCTGAGGTGGTGTCACAGCACAGTTTACAGTCTACACAGTTTGCACTCATTTACACAGAATTAAGTGGTTGCAAATAATGTAATTTTGAACTATTTTTTTTCTTGTAATTTATTGTAAAGGTATTTATTGATGATCCACATTCAATGCACAGAACAAATAGCTTTTTGTGGACACATGCCTGCATTTGCTTTGTTTATAAACCATGATTTTATGTGTTTCTAAACCATAGTTTCAAAGTTTTGTTTCAGCCAACCATAGCTTTCTCCTGATGTCTCTTTAAATTCCTGGTAGATAAAAATGGTGCCTTGCTTTTTAGTTGCATATTATCCTTTACCCAGTTATACATGTATCCTTTCTTATTGTTATACTGCTTTTACTTTCTTGAACTAATTGTAAAAAATTTATTATTGTAAAATGTCCCTCAGTTGTAAGATTGTATCTCAGTCAACAAGATTTTTGTCACTTCTTGCTGTTTAATGTTCCCTCAGCTGACTTGGCTCATAGCTGTGTTGTACTGGAGACTGCTCCAGTACCTCCTGTCCTACCTTGTTTATTTAAACTAGCTGCACAACAAACTGTACTTTTTAATCACTGTGACTTGGATGAATAATTCTACATCTATGTGAATGCTTTTCCAAATCCAAATGTGAAAAAAACCCAATAACAGCAAAACATTTAGGGCTTAATTGACCAAGCCTGGTGAGCACTTGCACACATCCCATCAGTTACTTACTGAATATGTGCTTATTGATTGGCACAAAGCTGATAATCTGAATCCCTGCTAGCCTAGGAGAAACTGGAAGCTTTCTTTGCAACACAAACTAATTCCATAATGCTCTTTCTCTAATCTGTGTTTTGTTTTTTCTTGGTTCTTTTTAACAGTCTTATGGTAAAGGGGCAAGAAGAAAAAACAGATTTAAAGGATCAGATGGGAGTACGTCTTCTGACACTACCTCCAACAGTTTCGTACGGCAGGTATGGATTTTTCACCTTCTGAAAGACTGGATGGCTTGCTGGTGTAAATGTTCAAAATGTAATTTTTAATTTTTCTTTTTTTGTAAGTTGTCAAATCAGAGTGATGCTGTAGTCTGACAAATAGCAGAAGTCTCTTCTGGCACAATGAAAAATATTTGGTTGCTATTGTTTTGATCTTGGCATAAAAATACTTTTTCATTTCTCATTCATTTCCATGTATAGTAGTTGTCCTTATTTTTGTTACTCTAATGCCATCAGGTGATTACAGCTGGAGGAGGAGACAGAGTCCGATGGAAGTGCCTGAAGTGGCAACATGTGGAAGAAAGAATCAAAACCCTACCAATCGTCAGGGTTTTCCTGCTTAAAATAGTGCTGCATGAGGCAGAGTTAACCTAGATGCTTTCCTCCCACATCCCAGTGTTATTTTAAGGCTGGGTTGGAGGGGAAATCCCTGGCAGCATTTGTCCCCATTGCAGTGATGTTGGAAAGAGTCTGTAGAAGATGGGGCAGTGTTGTAGGCTCCCATGCCCTGGTGTGTGTGTGTCTCCTCGAAAGGGAGAGATCCTAGTGGAACCTCATGGGGATCCCAGACCACTGTGGGTGCTTGGAGGACAGCTCAGTCTGGTCCACAGAGGGTATCTGGAAGTGTATCCGGAGCCCAGCGTGGCTTTGGCTGCAGGATGGTGCTGCTGAGACTGTGCTTTGGAGGAAGGAGGGTGTGTGTCAATGGGCATGGGTGACAAGTTGGAGAGCAGAAACAGTACCCAAAGCACCACAGTGACTGAGCCTGTGCAGAATCTGAAACACAGTTCTTCAAGCCCAGCTGATTTAAGCCATGGTATTGTCAATGCAGACTTTTCCATCTATTTCAGAGATTTCTGGAATTTGGGAGCTTTCATAGCGGAGTTTTTTGTTTTACCATAAGCAGGCATCACACCTCCTTCTCTACTGGCTTGTTTTGCATGTTCCTCCATCCCAAAACATTTAATGACTCCATTGATGTGGTATTGATTGTATCAGTACACATCTTCTGTTTACAAAATTCTTTGACTTTGTCCTGCTGTAATCATATTGGTTGGTTTTGTGGTAGGCTGTGGATTTAATAAAGTCAGGCCCATATTACATTTCAGTGTCAGTAGGACATAAACATGAAATATTAATTGATCATTGGAGTGGCAGTAAACAATATCAAGGTGGAAAACCTGGATCAAGTAAATTACTTGTTTGGGATTTTTTGTCCTGTCTTAAAATACTGTGAAAAAATCCAGTAGTGGTTGAGAGGAGCAACAGGATCTCCCAGTTCCAAGGAGTCTTTGTAAGGAATTCTCTGTTGCTGTTTTCCTTAGCTCCTTGTGGATATTCAGTTCAGCCTGGAACATTTTTAGTGGAGTATGAGTGTTTATTTTACACCAGCTGCACATGCTTCTTTGCCTTTCTTGTTTACCTAAATGAAATCTGAAGTTGGTCTCGAGTATCTCCTCTTACTCCTCTTGTCATGGTGGGGAGCAGGGCAAGGAGGATCCACAGGGAGGTGGATCATCAAACAAAGTGCTGATGTTGAGGTGAGCTCATGTAGTCATTGGAGATCTGGTTGTCTCTACAAACTGTGAGGCATGATTTATTAAATCTCCAAAACTAGCATAGAAAGCAGGGTTGGTCAGCTATAGTCTAAGTGTGTATATCTTTCTGAGGGCTGTAAGGGGAGTGTGACTTCAAGTGTAGATTTTTACCTAAGAGATCTATATATTTCCCTGAAATAAATCAAAATTTAGTAGTTACTTGAGTGATGTAATACAAATGATTGAAAGGTGAATAGGCTTCTGTGAAAAAACAAAGATCTCAGAGATAGCTGAAGCAAAACTCAGTTTTGAAATGTATTGTCACTGAAGATAATGAAGGGATGTTAATGGATAAATGAATTAATGAATAAATAAGTTATGTGAAATTGTCCAGAATAAATTTTTAAAAATCTCCACAAAACATTCCTAGCAAGTAATGTACAGGCAGAGCTGCTCAAGACGTAACAGATGTAAGACAGAAATGCCTCTTCACAGTTTCTGCTGAGAGGTTTATGTCAGAACTTGGATTGTGCCTTCATCAGGCTCTCCTGCTCTGATTCTTCTCCTGGGACAGCTTGGTTTCTCTTGCACTAAGGAAGAATTGCCTCCAACATGATCAGGGTGCCCAGTGTTTCAGATATTAAACAGAATGGGGGCAGACTTTTCTGCTGGCTCAGCTGCTGTGCCCTCCCCAGAAGCTCTCCTGGTCTACATCTCGTTTGTCTCCAGCTATCTTGCAGAATATTTTACGTGGTATAAATGAACATAATTGACTTGCAATAACCATTTATTTGCAGGGGAAGAAGTAAATCCATTAATATTTGTATTTTTTCAAGATGGATGAAAATTGCAGAAAAGCAGGGCAGACAAATGAATTTAAACCCTATAGAGTCAAATTTCCTGTTATTTTATTTCAGTGTTGTCTTAAAACCAGGAAGTCAGTTCTTGCTTAAAAAGGGATTTGTGGAGTTATTTGACAGTGGTTTTGATCTAGACATGGGATACACACAACCTCTTTGTTTCAGCAATGCTTATGATGCCTATAGCTGCCTTTTGTTTCTCCAACCTCCTTTTCCTCCCTCAGTTCCTGTTTCCTTTCCCATTTACTTCTTAACTTGTCCTGCAACTTTTATGTGCGTTTCTACAAGTACTCCCCTCTGCTCCGAAGAAGGAATCCTGGGATTTTCCTGAGCATTTATCACTATGATCTGTCTGCATTCCTCATAAGGGAGAAAGAATGTTTGGAAGGAAGGTGCTTTTATGTCATATTTAGCTGGCCTGTCCTCAAGCTGGGGGAGCTGTGAGAGGTGTGCAGGTTCTTGTCAAAAGCATCGATGGAAAGTGGGTATTTCCTAACAGAGAAATATATTGGGGCTGGATAAAAGAAGACAAATGTATCCAGTCCTAAGGAAATGTTATGCACATTGAAGGCAATTGAGGTGTTTGGCAAGAGCAAGAAGATAGGATTCAGTCTTGTGAATCCACAGAGCTGCTGGGCATGTAAGTTAAAGCTGCTGCAGGAGGGAAGGACTTCATGTCTGTGGCTAAGACTGATAAAGCTTTATTGTCTGTGTTTTAGTATTTCCTTAAGGACATATGCCTCTCTTACTCCAATATGTACCTGTCAACTTTCCTGCTATGCATACCACATGGTACAGTAATAAAAATAATGCCAACTTTGTTCTCTCTCCTTCAAATGAAACTAAGTAACATTCAAATTGCTTGAAAACTCCTGCTGTTGTATAAGAAGAATGAAATGTGCTCTGCAGAGCCCTGTGTGCACTGATCTTTTCCATTTAAATCTGTTTTGTGAAGTGCTGAAGTAGAGCAAAGCAATCTATCCAGTATTGTTTCTAATGTGTATAAAAGAAGGCTTAAACTGGAGCAAGAGCATCTGTATATAATATACAAATTAAAACCCCATTCTTTTCAATCCAGTTAAAGCTCCTTTGTGCTGTGAATTTTATGTACTGATATAGATTTTCATTATAATTTTTACTTGTGACACTATAAAAGCTATGAGATTTTAGGATAATGTTTTGGATCATGTTGTATTTGTTTGTTACAAAAAAAATGTTTGTTTAGTTTTGTCTCCAGCATATTATTGATGATATTTAAGCTTAAAAAAATAACAACAATTTGGCTTTCTTTGTATTTGCTAGCAGCTACTGCTTGTCTTTTCAATAGCAGGAGGGGGAAATTTTTTCCTCTTGTGTTTTCTTGTGAAGTTGTATTGGCAATTAAGCTGTGTATTTGCAAAGCAGAAGCATCATTGCACACCAATCAGCTCCTAACTGAATATAATCAGTTGTCTTTAGGGAGCTAAAGGACATTGTGTTATATAGTTTTCATCATCTTTTTTGAGCTTTGGAGTGATAAGCAGCTTGTTCTTAGGGTTAGTTATGAAAGAGTGAATTGGATCTGATCTCTAGTTGTTGCCATTTTGACTGATGCTTGGAAATGATTTTGTTCCCGAGGGTTTCTTCAAAATACAAATCAGACAAAATATTTTGCACACGACACTATGGCACTTCCCAGGAACATGATTTTAAGAAAATTGCATGTTCTGATAGCATTACATATTTTGTGGTTGTGCTTCTGGACCCGCCTTTGTCAAGGTTTTATTTTAAATCATAATGATTAATCACAGAGGCAGACTAAGTTGTTGGGATTTTTATGTATTGCAAAGGCAGATTAGATTGTGAAATAGGCTGTTGTCTATGGACTGGCTTACAGAAATATTTAAGGTTTTACAAATCTGTTTTTTTTCCTTTAAATATTGGCTTGATGCCTGTTATACTGTGTTCACTCAAAAACACAGCTATAAATAATTATGTAGGGAATTCATTATTCTTCTACTTTCCTCTAAGGACTTTTGCCTAGATGTGTAATTACCTATTGAATTTTATGAATGGTAAAACTAAGATTTGCTCTAAAAACCAATTTGAAAATATTGACTTAGTTTTGCTTATAAACATGCCTCTTAATCTTGATTTCACCAGAGAACTGGGCTGTGTCAGAAATGTATTCCTCTTCTTTTAATTGCCTTTTTTCTTCCAGAGGTAGAGCTTAGCTTTGATTTTTAATTTTTTTCCTCTTTGTGAGGGGAAGAGTTATCAGCTCATAGATGCAGCCTGCCAGTGAAGTTATGCATTTACAGGCTGAGCCACAAAGAGCTGGTGTAGAGTGGGCACAGATATTAGCTTTGGTCTCCATGCCTGGTACTAAACAATCTTAGGCTGAAAACCTGCCTGTGTTTTCCCTGCCAGGACTATTCCTGCTTCTTGAAGACTGTGTGTGGACAAGATTGTGGCTAGCCAGAAAATCTAAATAAATAATTGCAAACAGGGCTCATTTTCCAATTATTTTATTCTTACATCCTTTGTGTGCCTCAAATTATGAGACTTGTTTTGCTTGTAGAGGAAAAAGGAGATTTGCAGACTTGCCATTAGCTTTTACCCATAACAAAATGAGGTATGTGAGGATACTTTCAGAGGTATCGTGCAAGTACTGATTGCAATACACAAAAATATATGCTCATCTTAATTTTCTGATCTCCTATTTCTGATGCAAATGTCTGGGTTTGTTTTGTTAGGTTTAGGTTTTTTCTGGTCTCTTTCTGCAGATTTCAGTGAAAATCTCAGCAGTGATGCTTGTGGCCTGTTCTTGCTATTGTGGTTGCATTAAAGCCTTACACCAGTGATACATTCTAAAACATCTGCTTATTTGAAACACATTTAAACTGTTATTTCACGGGAAATTGATAGAATTGTGGTGGCCTATGTTTTTCACCATAAATTGTAAGTTATTAGAAGAAATGTGTTGCACTTGGATAAAGCCACCTTACAGCGAGGTTGGCATGTGGACTGTGAGGTCTGTACTGTTTTGTTCTTCTGGTGTTAGTGGAAGCAGCCAGACTTTGAAGGGCAGTGTGTGACTTGCAATCATGGGCAAGCAGTGTAGCTTAGGGTGACCTGCTGTTTGTCTTGAGCAATGTGAATTGGTTTTCAGTTAAATCCAGTGAGACTGCCTTTATTGTGATAGTACTCTAAGAGTAGTACTAGTATGGGAAAGGAACTGGGTTTTTTAAATACATTTCTTGTTGTATGAAGTATACCAAGTTCCCAGTGGGGGTGAAAAACTTAGAGCAGTGCAGGGATTCATAAGACTATGTCAGTTCAGCTGTTGATGTAGAGCGTCATTTATGGCTCATAAACTAATAATTAAATTGTTCTCTGTTCCTCAGTCATGTGGTAAAAAGCAGTTATATGGGGAGTGGGAGGAGGACAGCTTTTAGAAGAGGCCTGGATTGGGAGCATGGGGCTGGAGGAAGGAAGAGGGGAGAAAGGGACTTTCCCTTCTGATGGCAGTTGTGGAGCTGCAGACATGGGGAAAAAAAAATCACATTAGGCTCATTGAGCTATAGATTTCTTCAACTGTAGTAAGAGTTTGAAAAGTCTCCTTTTTTGGCCTGGAGAGAAAAGAACAGATGCCCCTATAAGGCATGGGATTTTGGCAGGCATGACTGGAGGGGAGATGGCTGAGAAAAACCCAGCAGAAAGGAAGTTCATTTGTGGACTTCAATTCTTTCATGAGCTCTTTTTTGCTTCAAATGGTTTCTAAGAATAGAAATCAAAATGCTGCCATGTGTTTAAAAAAACCCCACACACCCTCTAACCAAAACAAACAGGCAAAACATCTTGATGCTCTTCTTACACGTCCATTTACACTTCTTGTAGCAGGGTAAGAGAAAATAAGTGGACGGGGGGGGACAAGTAAATGTAATCCTTTATTAAAAATGGAAGGGTAGGAGCTCTCTTCATAGCCTTGAATGGGTGTACATGTTTGATGTTAACTCTACATGCTGCTGAAGTCAACACATGCTCTTCCAAGCAGCAGTGGAAATTTTGAAGATGGGGCTCATATCTGATGTCTGCTGAGATGATTGCCAGCATTGCTTTGTGCCTTTCTGAGATGGTGGGTGGGTGTTGAGAGGTGTCTGAGAGGTCATACATGGCCTGCTGTGAGAGAACAAGGGAGGTGCAAGCCCTGAAGGGGGGTGGGTGGCATCCCTGGGGTGGCAGTTGTTGGACCTCCTCCTTTGGCATTCCCATTGCTGCTGACTTGACTGCTGGCTATGTGCTTCTCTGGGTCTGAGAGGGAGAGGAGGAATTGGGCCTTCTGGTTGCACAGTGTCTGCACAACCTGGACTCAATCAGTCTGGCAGCATCAGATGCATCATTTTGTAGCAGGGCATTCAAAAGGTGTGACAGGACTTGAGCATCACTGAGCCGGGGGGTTTCTGCAGGGGACAGAGATGCCTCCATGCAGAGGAGGAGGAGGCAAGGGCTTAGATGTTGAGGCAGGCAGAGATGTGAGGGGGTTTTAAGCATTTAGTTAAAATGATGAAGGTAAAGATTGATGTTTGCAACTCTGCTGAAGATACAGTTGGAGACTTCCATCTTAGTGGATGGCATATGGAATGAGCAGAAAGCCTAAACACTGAGTTAGACTTAAGCCTTTCTCTTCGTCCAAATATCTTTATGACTGTTGATTGCTCTCTGACAATCTCCATCCTTGTTCTAATCAGAGTGGGCTTGCAAGAGCTGAACCTCTCAAAACCCTTACAGCTCCTTCCCTGTATTTGCTGCTCTTTTGCATGGGGTACAGCAGTAGCTCCAAGAAAAAAAACTACGCAGTTGTAAAGAGTTAAGATCAAATTTAGGAATAGGATTGAATGAGAATCAAGTGTTTTGTTTTATTTTGTCCCCTGCTTCTCCCAGAAAATTCAGTGTGGTTTCTAGCTCTTGTGTGCAGCATTGTCTTAATAAATTCGTGGTGAGATGCAAGGTTTGTTATATGCTATCATAGATGTCTTCTAGTTATAGTAAGTACAGACATACAAAGTATCTGCAAAAGAACAAGGTGTCTGATGCATATATTTAATTATAGCTAATGCAGAGACTGTAAAAATTTTTTTATGAAGATAAATGCACTATTTTTACAACTTTTTCTTATGGGCCTATCTAGTTGGAAATTTTTTTACAAGGCCTTAAAATATGGGGTTTCTTTTTAGATATAACATGTTTTAAGTCACTTGCAAAATTCAGTTTATAATTACGTATAAGTGCGTCATAAACAATTGCTTAGTTCCTGAAGTGTTTTTTTAAAATTTTCAATAATGGATTGATTTTCAGGGTTTGCATTTATGCTGTGTGGTTTTGATTGGGAACAAACGCCTAACACAAGGGAACAGTTTGATCCTCTGTAAGCAAATGTCATCTTCTGCTCCAAAATGCAAGCGATTCATAGGAAAATAACTGCTGGTTGGCTGATGTGCAGCAAGCTGCTTCCATTTCTCTCCATCTGAAGATGAACTGCACACAGTCACTGGCAGGGCTCAGGGAGTAAAGAAAGGACTTTGCAATTAGCCAGGGGGATTTACTGACTCTTTTTTCTTTCAAGATACTCCACCAGTACATTCCTGCTCTAACTCAGGAGTGCTTAGTTTTGTCCCTCACTAAATAGATACACTGCAAAATATACCTGTTGTTTCTGTTCAATTAGTCACAAAATTGCCAGTTTTATGGGCAGTTGCAGCAGAGAGCTGTCTTCTCTTGGGCTATGTGTTTAGACAGTACTTCCAGCACTGATTATATGTTGCCGTAGACTTAAATATTCCTTTTCTTGTGTGATCTCTCTCAGACTTTGCTGGAATATTAGGTTCATTAAAAAGACTGATGCTCCAATACTTTCAAAATTAATAGTAAATCTTCCTAGGAATTTACAATAAAGTTTTTTTGGTTATGGAATTGTAGAATGACATCCATGTGAGCACAATTAGTGAATGTTGTAATATGACTGGCCTGAAAACAGTAGGACCTGAAACAGTCCTAGATATAAAAAGCACTGCCTTAAAATCTGATATTGTAGAATATATTAATTCTTTTTCTTCTGCCAAAGGAAGTCATTAATAATACTCTTGAGATGTGCAGCATTAATTCTAAGCACCATATAAAACTGTAGTCCCCTATGTGTTAAATGGTTTTCATGAGATGGTTTACTAATAGGATAATCAGGTCTTGGATAGGAAAGAGAAATGATTCCTGCAAACCTGTGTAGAGGTGAAAGAGGGGAGGATGGATGAAGTGAAAAAAGGAGAAATGTATTTATATATGCCTTTGATATGCTTCCTCCTATTGTCTCCACTGGTGTTTTCGAGTTTTCAGTTGTTTTGCAGTCTGGGGAGTCTGTTACAGGACAAAAACTAGCCTTCTCTTTCATGCCAAATTACCTTTAATTGTTATGTCTTTTATGTTAGAAACACAGTTTTAAGCCATGGTTGATCAGATGGCTCTCAAAAATGTCCTTATCAGATTGAGCTTTTTCGGGGAATGAGCTGAAGGCAGAAATCATTGTGCCTGTAGAAACAGTGAAGCATTGCTACTTGGGTTTATTTTCCCTACAAATGGTGAAAAAAATAGCATATGTTCAGTACGCTTCCCCTTACTACTTTTCTAAAAACATGTTATTGCATGTGTAGTTCTCTGAAAAAATCAATTATTCTTTGTCCAACTTCTTTGACCTTATTTATTTTTTAGGAATTCTTTTGAAAACAGTAATGTGTCAAGGAAATGTTTGTTTATAATAAGGAAAGATTAAAGACTATTTCAGCCTTGTCCTTGAAATAATTGCTGAGAAAATTGCCAGAGTTAGTAATAGAGTTTAATCAGGACTTGGTTGGTTTTATACATCTCTTTCCAACATTAGCTACAATTTATCCATCATCTGCCATTTAAACTGAAATGGAAATAAGATGCTTTCCTAAGCTGCTTGTACTGTTAAATAAAACGCTGAAATAATATGTTAAAGTAAAATTTCCCATGCTTAGGAGAAATAGTGTTTGCTCAAACTCCATAAACAGTTTGAAGATATTGAAGGTTAAAATGTGAAAAATTTTCAAGTTCCTGTTATTATCTGAGAAAAGTGAACAGCATTTAAAATGCTATTACAAACATGACAAAGAAATGAAAGCATATCAATAGATTTGACCAATTATGCTGCTACTATACTTTAAAATCTGAATGTAGAAAATTAGTCAACACTTTACACAGTAAATAAGTGTGATGATAAAGTGTGGTGTTGAGATAAAACCTTAGAATGAGACGACACAGCCAAGTGAAAGAGAGACAGCATCATTCTGAGGCCCAAGAAGCAGTGATTCATTGGAGATAGTCTGGTAAAATTGGCAGTGTGCCATGTGCTTTTTTTTTATGGAAACAACTTAGCTCTGGAAGGTTTAAGATTTTTTTTTCTAGTCTTACTGATTAATTGCTCATAAGCAAGAGCTACTTAGAACAATGCTTGAATTTTTTGCACGGTGCTCAGCCTCCATATGATATTTATTTTAGAAAGATTCCTGGCTGTTTGAAGTACACAGGAGTATCACATTTTATCTTGCAATTTTTTTCTACTCAGAGTTCAACTCACAACTTACCTAATTTGGTCCCATTATATGCCTAAAAGTCAACATGGTAAAATCCTTTTTAACTCAGAATTTGGGATTTGATTTGGTATTCCTTCTATAAGAAATCTACTTTCTACTGTGGCAAAGTCCATTACACGAGCCTGGAGCTCAGTCCTTACACAGTGCTCAGAAAATCCTTTGGTCTCCTGTGACATGTGATGTCACACACTGTTTGTTATCCTACACCCTGTATTTTCTCACAAAGCAGGGTCAGCTAAATCTAGGGTTTATTTCCAACATGCATCAAATGTATATAATGTCTTATTAGTTCTTAACTTTTTAAAATGGTAAATGGAATCTAAAACCACTGGAAAATATGTATTTTTGATACTACATCTCCTGCTCGTAGCTGTAGCTATGGTTGTTTGATTGTTGATGTGGCAAAGCACTCATGGGTGGCTTACATTTAGCTAGGAGTTACTAATAGCCAGGGGAAATGAAGAGATGAAATAATAATGAAACCCACTGTTGCAGTGTTTGCTTCGTTAAATAAAAGAGAGAAAGTTCATCCACGGGAACAAGCAAGGTTTGTGATAGTATGATTTTGGGACATGTGTGCATCCTTTGTCCTTTTATCAATGCTGCAAAACAAAAGCCCCAGCCCCACTTCCAAAGGGCGTCTGTCTTCTCTGATGGCTCCCTTGGGGTTGCTCTGAAATGGATCTGCTTGTACTGTGCTTCTGACTAAAGGCTGCAGCATATTGTTCAGGAGGTGGCATTGATCTTCTCCGTTTTTCTAATTTGTGTGCTGTAAAGTACTAACTTGTTTAGACTTGCCAGTTCTGTTGGTTCTGCAGGCTGTTTGCAAGTAAAGACAGACCTTGGCTGGATGAAATTATTATCTCTGCTGTTTCCAAGACAGCTTTAATTTTCCCCTATTGGAAAATTTGTAGTCTGTCAGCTTAAAATTCTGTATGAATTTACGCATCCATAAAGACGACTCCTTGAATTAGGCACTGGATAACCTCCTCTTATTGCCTGAATATTTGCTAGATGGACTTGGGGGAAATCCTATTCCTAGGTTGTAAAAAACTGAAACAGAAAGTTTCTAGGCAGACTTTCTTGGCAGCATACGTAAGATTTTATTTTTCACATTAGGACAGTTCACTGTATTTATAAGACTGGCATTATTCATGGTTTCTCAGAATACATGCTTGAAGTCAAGCAGCTGCAGTTTACAGTTAATCTGGCAAACATTTACCTCTGCTTACTCTGAGTATCACTTGGATTTTTCTCTGCTAGCTCTTTATATGGCTTTTGGAAAGGTCTTACCAATGTGGTACTGACAGCTGTGGAACAGGACCTTAACTTGTGTCTTATTTATACTAATGGACTTCCCTTTCAAGTCTGTTTAACCATGCATGCATAACTAAACCTTTCTGTGAAACTGGTGTTTTAGTGGTCATTCAAGAGCTGGAAATACAAATTTGCCTTATATTTCCAGGAAGACAGGATCTGCCTGAAAATACATAATCAGTTTCATTATGTAAGTTATCCCAGACCAGAACACCATGAAAATCTGAGATGTGTATAAACCCCCATCTCTGCTAACTTGGGAAAGTGCTTTTCATTCACTTGGCTGGCAGGAATGTTGTCAGCCACAGGAGTAAGGAGACACCCTGAGAGGAGAGGATGAGGTCTGGAGAGGCATTTGCCCATGCTGTAGGTACCACACTGTGCTGGGCTGGTTTGCTGGGCCAGTGAGGCTGCACAGGCTGCTCAGCTGTGACCAGGAGAGGGGTTTGGATGTGGTGTCCTGGCAGGTGTCCTCTCCAGCCCCAGGTGGCATAGCTTGAGTGCTGCTTTGGGTCAAGTGCTGCATGCTGCTTCTTTGCCACAGAGGGCTATAGGAATGGTCACGTGGATTTCTGCTATGTACGGTACAGCCCGTGGCTGAAGGGTGGGGTTGAAGTCCTTATCAGGCCAAAAGCCATCAAACTTGGATGCTTTTGTCTGTCTCGTTTTGCCCACGCTGTGGGAAGCCCCTGGGTTTGGAGCATACCCTAAGAGCAGCATGGCAAGCAGAGATGCATGTAAACACCATTGCCTTTTTCCTCACCCCTACATTGTTGTTTCCTTGGAAGAAAGCAGTTTGCGAGGAGGCCCAGCCTTCTGTGTGTTCCAGAAGTTTCTGAATTTGGGCAATGGCTGGACCATTTTGTCCCCATGAGTGATGGACTTTTCTTCCAGAGGCTGACACTTGTCTCGTCGGCGTTGACATCCGCAACTACTAACAGGAGACTTCAAATCCTGTTTTGAAAGAATGTTTCGACAAAAAATATATTGGAAATTGTGATGTCATCAGGTGTTAAGTATGAGAGAGGTCAGGAAGCAGGCAGAAATGGAAATGAAGGTACTGTGTCAGCACAGAGAAGAATTCCCAGCCTTTGTAAGCAGAAAGCCCAGAATACCACAGTAAACAAAGGGAAATTTTCCCACTGTGGCTGCAAACATTTTACAGGGCCCATTTGCTGTACAGACTATTCCAGGGATTTCAGAATAGAACTGATTTATCAGATTGCTAGCAGTCTGTTGTTTGTTAGGTCTCTAGGCACCATAAATGAGGGTGACTGAGGCATTTGGATAAATGTTGTTTGCTCCTTATATGGTATATCATTGCCATTTAAGAGAGTATCTATTAATTACTATCCACTTTGCAAACTTGTCTGTTTTTTCATGAGGAGACAGGGTACAATTTGAACTATTCTGTTTTAGAATCCTTTTTCACTTGCTTTTATTCTGATTTTCTTAAGAGAAGAGGAGAACCTGGTACACAGTCTGTTGCTTAGCTCATTTTGGTTGCCTCTGGTGGATGCTGTTGGTGTTAGGCAGGGAGGAAAGTATTTTTGAGCTCTCACCCGAGCTAGCAGCATTCTTGTGCATGTTTGATAGTTATGGAGACAGACCATCTCTTCGAGAAGTTGATTTGTATTGCCTAAATTAGTCTTGTGCTCTGAAATACTCTCCAGAAGAAGGAATTGTAGTCCCACTGAGTACAGGGGGAACATCAGCTTTCTCATTTAGCTGCCTGTGGTTGGTTGCTGTGAATAGTCTCTTTTGCTCATACCTGTGTCTGATGCTCAGGCTTTCTTCTTGGCTGGTGTTTCTGGAGCTGTTCAGCACTAACAGCACCTCTTTTGCCATTGAGTACAGATTCAGCACACATTGCTACAGTGTTTTCTGTATCTATAAATCTCATTTCAATGGAAACCTTTTGCATCTGTTCTAATCGTATGTTCTAATACCTGTGGGGTGTAGAATACAGCAGCACATAAGCTGTTTTTAGTTTTATTGCTGTTCTGCATTTAGGAGTGACTCATTGCTTTGGAGACTGAGTTGATAGAAAATTTGCACATCTCATTAATCTAATACTGTAATCCCCAAGAAACATTACACCGAAAATGCCTGTTCAGATGGTGAACTTTTACTTTATGGAATAGTACTATGGTCTGCATGAAACAATCCTAGGAGTTATTTTCCAGCAAATAAAAATAGAACAGAAGGACTTCTTTACACAAAACAAAAAATGATGCCTTGGAACTCAGATATCAGGGAGAATTGGATCAAGATTTTAAGAGGCTTCAATTCCATTCTGTTAGTCATACTACCACTGTCATTAATATCAACCTTAAAGCTTTTCTGAATGGTGACATTTTTCTTTCTCTTTCAATATAAATCTAGTAAATTGATAACAACCACCTGATTGACAAGAGATTGGTTTTAAAACTATTTTAAAGCTTTTATTTTATGTAATGGTAGTCCATAAAGTGATGCATAATAATAATAATAATAATAATATTAACAACAGCAAAAAAGGAAAACCTTATACAGCCTTGCTCCTCTGTAGTTTTATGATTCTCATTTAGACAAAAAATTTAATGCAGAACATAGCTAAGTGAGCTACTTTTAAAATTCGTAGAACTAAATTAATTATCTTCTTGTTTCACTATTTGTTTTTACTTTGTTTTGGAATATAGTGTCTCATGTCTCCCTTGCTTCCCTCACCCTCCCAAAAAACCCAACCAAAAGAGCTAATGAAGGGTCCCATTTTTGCATATAAAAATTTTCAAAAGTGAGGAGAAACTGATGGTAATGTTTGATGTGGCAAATAGTCATTCCCAATATTACTTGTAATTGAATGTGCTTATTGTAGGAACAACAACCAAAAAAGTAGGAAGCAAAACCAGTGGGGAGGGTCCACTGGCAAACACTCTATCACAGTCAATCTTCAAACCTCTCACTTCAAAGACAGTAACACTAGGTCAGGCTTAGGCCTGTTTTCTGGGAACTGGGCAGCCCACCTCCACATGAGCTTGAAGACCTCCTATCTGGAGCAAAAGCTTGGTGTTTGCTGGAGCATCCTTCAGGATAAGTGCTGGAGTTTGCAGCGTTTTTGTGTCTTCTGGGAATAATACATTTTGGTGTAGTAAAGTTGTTATGGTAATATATACTAAGGATGAAAATTCTGAATGTGGTAAAATGTATGGACAGTTCTCAACTGAAGCCAGACTCCCTGGTTGTAATTTTTGTAATGCTCTAAGAGGACAGCATGATGAATTGCACATGAGAGCTGAAACTGACCTTTGCTTTTTTTGAAGTTATCCATTGGATGTGTGTGTGTGTACTTGCTTCATTTCCTTTTTGTCTGGAGGACATAAAAATAGTTCTCTTGCCCTGAAGCTGTGGGCAGACTGGTGAGCACTTGATGTGTGAATTTAACCCACATTTTATGAAGGGCAATGGTCCACGAGTCGCAGTGATTACTCTTTTTTTGGCTCACGTAAACGACACCTGCTCTGCTCAATGTTGTATGCATTCCAGAGACTTCCTGTTTATTGCAAGTACAAACTAGGCACAGAAACTCCAATTTAAGAAATATTTCTTTAACTTCCTATAATTTGAGATTCTGACCTCCAGTTAAGGCTGGGGACTATACCTACATGCAATTCATTCTAGTAGGTGGTGTTTTAACATGTCTCAGTTCAAGATATAGAAATACAAGTGACTAAGTGAGCAATGGGTAAATTGTATGAATCTAATTACCTGTAGTAAGTGGATTTTTAGATACCTGAAGTATGACAGACTTTTGCAGTCTGTCTCCATTGTCTGCATGGAGTTCTTAACCTAGCTAAGATAAACATCAAAATAGTCACCTTTTAAATTTTTGATTATTCTGTCCAAACTTTTTTTTCACAAATGATGACATAGTGTTGGTTTGTTTGTAAATTCTAGTACAAGTTCTGTGGAAAACAGGAAAATTTGATTAGAAAGTTAGGTCCCAAATATTAGCAGTTTTATAGTAAAAGACAAACCCAAAATAAACTGTTCTGTACCTTGCTTAACTGTAGATATGTTTGTAATGCTTTTATCCAAGCTTCATTGTTTGTTAATATCCATAGAAATATGTTTTTTTAAACTGTGATTAGTATCATCCTCTATGTGCTACAAGCAGTAAAATAGAATACATAATTTTTCTAGAGTGTGTTGGACTCAAGTATTCTCTAAAATATTGATGTGAATTAGAATAGGTTGTTTTCAAAATTTTTTTGAGAGTACATCTTCTTGAATATTTTTTTCCTAAGTAAAAGCTGTATTAATATGTAGTAAGATTTCTAGCACTGGGCTTTGTGTTTCTTCAGATACTGAAAGTCTATTAGGCTGGATAATTGGAACACCTTTTGTTCCAATTATCTTCCATGTTCTTAAACAAAAAAAATAAAAAGCAATATATTATTTACCCAGGTGATGAAAATGTCTATTAAATATACTTTGATATTGATGCACCTGCCATAGGTTTATGGGCAAGAAAAATAGTGAGAGGAATGAGGGAGTCAGACTGTGATTAGAATTTGGTTAGGTGCTGAGACAAGTACTTCTCACTGGGGTGGACTTCATGAGAGGGATGAGGGAGTCAGACTGTGATTAGAATTTGGTTAGGTGCTGAGACAAGTACTTCTCGCTGGGGTGGACTTCATGATATGCATGGTGTGGGTGAGTTTCCATGGCTGGGAGAGCCACCCTGGAGCAGCCATCAGTAGCCAGCGAGTGAGGACAGGGCATGCACCAGGAGCAGGACACACAAGGGACTCCTCATGTCCTGCTTGCACCCTTCATTCCTAAGAGGCTGGTGGGGCCTTCTCCCTGAGCAGTGAAATCAACAGTAGCAGAAGGTTAATATGGGGAGGGAATAGCAAACGTGGGGAAAGTGTTTGGTGTCCTACAGGTGTGGGGCAGCTCTTTGAAGAACAAGTTGCGCATAGGTATCCAAGCAAAGAACACAGATGCCATTGGTGGCTTAGGTTTTAACTTTTTATATTTTTCAAATCCTGTACTGCTAGTGTAACTCTGAAGTTTCCTGTAGCTTGTTAAGTGCTGTTCTCTTACACTAACATTGACATAACAAAGCCTCTCTGGCTCGCTCTCCAAGGACACCCAGACCATCCTAGGCCAAAAAATTGTAAGCCATCATCTTGGGGAGAGTGGGGAAAGCTTGGGGAAATTCCATCATTGGCTGGGTTCTGGTTGGTGAATTTATGCTGATATAAAAGTGTGAAGAACTCATGACCTGTCATCCATTTTGGGATCTACTGAGGCAGGAGCCTCTGGAGCCCAAAGTGCACATCTGAAGGCCTTTCAAATAACACCTTCTTTACTCCTGTCTACTCTCTGTTTCTAGGTAGCCATTTAACGCATCACCGTATGTTGTTTTCTTCAGTTTGAAAAGCAAGCAGGAGTGTTTTCTTCCCAGCCTCTTTGAGCACGTGTACAAGGCATGTGTGTCAGGTGGGGGCTCTCCTGCATGTGACTGTGTTAATTGTGTTAATGAGCAGGGAGGGAGGGGAAGAATACAAGGTGCTTGAACAACTGACAGCAGCCTTCAATATTTAATATCCTTATCTCCCCAGAAATTTAAGGATTAAAGGGACACAATTTGTTATAGCCATTTTCCCCTCTTGGAGCTGTCATCTGGGCTGTAAGGAATGAATTATTTTGAGGAGGAAAAAAATGCCTCAAAGACACAACTCACTGCCCTCACAAATTAAATCATTTTTCTATGTATGTTTAAATTACTTCTATCAGAGATTCTGAAATAGTGCCCTGGTACCTAAATTGTGGGAGAATATTGCAAAGGCTGCAGGCTTTTGAAGTTGTGAACTTTCCCTGATCCTGATGAAATGCAGACTTAATAGACACAAGTGAGGGTGGCTGTATGTTGGAGGAAGGGCTCTTGTGCCCTTGGAGCAGAGGCAGCTGATGCCGTGCAGTGACCAGTGTTGCAGTTCTGCATGGCCTGTGAGCAGCTGTCCTGTGTGCAGAGGGGATGTAGAAGCACTGGTTTGCAAACTCGTACATCCTACTCTTAATCTTTCTTTTTGAGCCCTGCTTTGTTTCAGAGTACTTTATGCCATCCTGTGACCTAAAATCTAGCTACTATGTTAAGAACAGTAGTAAAAGAAGTGTCCATCATTTACTGAAGAAAATCTAAAATTGTATGCATTGAAGTTTTTTTATATTAATTTTTAAAATATATATTTATTGAAAACATTGGGAAAAATTTCTGTTTGCCATACTAGTGCTCTCCAGCAGTTCTACATCTAAGCTTTATATGCTGCTCCACAGTTGCTGTGCTCCAGGTCTTTCCTTGCTGCCTCCATACCACATTGTGTCATCCATCCGTTTCTTTAGCTGACAACATACAGCTATTCATAAAACAGGGGTCAAATTTATGATATTGAGTAGTGTACTTAGTTTATCTTTAATTCTGGAGGCATGCCTTTTTTCTGTTCCTTGTACAGAGCTTATGCTAGTTCTTTTTTTTTGTTCCACCTGTGTAATAACCTGGACTCTCCACCCTTATCTAAAGATGCTGGCTGCGATGCTAGACTACTAAAGGCTTGTGAAAGTTGAACATACTTCATTTTTATTCTTACTTTTGTGAGAGTTTTAGATACACACACTGGCTCTAGTCATGATGCTTTGAAATTTATGGCTTTGTTTTTGCTTGACAAGAAAGAAAGTGAAACTCTCTTAAAAAATAAAATGTTCTCTTTGCTGGGATCAAGATGCATTAACTATAATATATTATGCAGAAACCTGTGCATAGTTTTCTAAATTATATGTGTTTATTTCCAAAAGCAAGCAAAATCGAATATGAGCTGGAATGGAATAAAATAATAAGAGGCTGAGGAGTTTTACGTTTTCTCAGTAATGTCAAAAGTCAATGCGAGGCATCACCAAAGGTATGCTTTGATGCCACTGTTACTATGAGACCACAGGGCAATTTTTCTTTTAATTTTCGATGTGTTTTCCTCTGAGTCAGTAATCTAAAATGATTATGTTACTGTTCTTAATACTTTGGATACAGATTCTGAGAGATATATCTGTCTGGACAATTGGTGAAAGGCAGTGAGATGTATATGTTGTCCTGAAGAAATAATGATGGACCGACTAAAATGTAACCCATGTTTGCTTGTTGTTTTATTTACATGCTAAGCAATTAAAAAAAAATAAAGTTTTACTATAAGTCTGTGTGCATTGTTTAATAAGATACCAGCTTATTATTATAAGCTATTCTTCTAAATAATCCTGCAGGAAAATAGTTGAGCAATATTATTAATAATTTATTGCACCAATTATCAAGTTTCTGTAACACTTTCATAATGAAACCTCATTTATGTAACTCTAGTTTTTTATACATATGCTTTTACCTTAAGAGATGTGGCAAAAATGGAATTTTCTTTTTCCTAAAAAGGAAGTCAATAAA
The DNA here is from genome assembly GCA_013396875.1 of Vireo altiloquus. Classification (NCBI taxonomy): domain Eukaryota; kingdom Metazoa; phylum Chordata; class Aves; order Passeriformes; family Vireonidae; genus Vireo; species Vireo altiloquus. Next base: position 163,844 of record VZRF01013100.1, on the reverse strand, counting down.
TACGTTTTTACTGCAATTCTGGTAGTTCAGTAAAATGCTAATTAAACACATTAAACTGATGTGTAGACAATTGAAGATGTAGATAGGTTGTCTCTTTGCCTTTTCCATTTGCCTTTTCCCTTCATCTTTTCCAGTACTACATATTTGGTCACATACATTTGATAGGTAATCTTCTTATCAACAGCTTGCATCATCTTTTACTTAAAGGATTAATCTAATTAGCAAATTCCTACTATAATATCTTGTCTTTGATGTAAACTGAATTCCCACTGTGTAACTCTCCTTCTTCATGTTACTTGAGCCTTGAGCCTGAGATCTGCAGCAGTGTTGTGAGTCCCACCACACCGGACGGGATTTCAAGTGTTTCATAGAATTGTATGATAGTTTGGGTTGGAAAAGACCTTTGAATGTCATCTAGTGCTACCTCAATAAGCAGGGACATCTTCAACTGGATCAGATTGCTGAGAGCCATGTCCAGCCTGACCGTCAATGTTTCCTGGTATGGAGCATCTACCACCTCTTTGGGCAACTCATTGTAAGAAATGTCTTCCTTGTGTCTGGTCTGAGAGGTAGTTTCCTTCCCATCTGCTCTCTGTGTTCTTGAGGATGCTTGCACGATGGTAGAAATTTCTTTCCATATCTATTCCTTTCCCGATTTTGGAGTTACTTGGAACTCTAAGGATGACTGCTGGAAGCCTCAAAAAGACTCCTTGGACCACACTAGTATCAATGAACTAAAGCTCAGTAATCCTGAGTAATTTGTATCAGTTTTGGCTCTGTATCACCCCTGCAATTCCTAGACGTCTCTTCTCAGAGGACCCACTGTGCTATTTTTTTTGCCCATAAGTCACTTCTAAGATAATTCTTTCAAGTAAAACGAAATCTGTTCTTTAATAGATACTCGTGAGCAGAGTAAAAGATTGCTCAGAGTGGTGAATTTAAAATAGGACTATTTTTCAGCAGATGTGTTTCTTGTTTTATTCAGGGTCTGGGAGCAGGGTTCAGGTGTCTGTAATCGTTCCCTGCGAGATGCTATCGTTACCAGGTTCCTTCTGCAAGGAGCACCTTGCCCTTCTCCACACCAGGGTGGGCAATGGAATCTGCTCCTGGAGATGAGACGGGGGGCCCAACACTGGACAGGCTGCAGGAATCAAATATTTCAGACCTTCCAGAGGACACTCTAAACCTTAGACCAGAGGATGAGCTGGAAACAATTCCTGTGGAAGAAATTCAAGACCTTAAACCCGAGGATTTGCAGGAATCTGCTCCTGCTGAAGCAGCGCAGGACATTAAACCTGGGACTGGGCAGGTACAGCAAAGGGGTAACTTTAGATTAAAGGTCTGTGCTATTATTACAATTACAGTAATGTATTTGTTAGCAATTGTAAGCATACTGTTTTTCAGTTACTTGAGAAGGCTTGCTTGGGTTTTATGGATTCACGCTGTTATTCCTAGAGGTTGGATCTGTGAAGTCTCAGAAAGGTGGTGCATATAATGGAAACCCTTTTTGCTTTAACTAGGCAGAAGTTTATGTATGCCACTGTCATATGCAGGGGGATTGAGCGGAGTGAGAGTATCTGTTGCAACCTGACCTACATAGCCAACTTTCATGTGTAATGCTAAGCACATAATGGATAAATTGAAGCTATCCTAATATAAGATGGACTTTTGCATGCAGTTTGAAAGTACTGGCCTTAGTTGAGAGTGAGGCTGGAAATATTGTTCGTATCTGTGGTATTTGTGGTATTGTGTACCTCTGCAGAAAATTGCATTCTACTTTGGTATCACAGTTCGTGGAGAAACATGAATATTAAGGGCTTTAAGTAGAGCAGGTGTAAAATAGGTTTTCTTTATTGGAATAAACTTAAAATATTTTTCAGTGTTGTTCCAAACAAGTGAAAAAAAGATCTCAGGAATGAGAGACAGGTTTTGATGACTGGTCCCAGTGATCTGATCTTTCAGTGCAACACGAATCCTTGCTCTTCAGTGCTGCAAGAAGCAAATGTCCAAAATGCTGGACTGGGTTCTTGCCCAGAAAATTTCTCTTCTTAATGTTTCTCTATAAAATTTCCCCATTTATATGAACTATTCAGCTCTCACTGCAGTAGGCATTTGAAACATCTCCTTAGCACCAGATGAGTGTCCTACCCAGCAAGTATTTTCCTCCAAATCAGTTGTCCAGATCTACCAGGAGTTGGATCTCAGCCTGCCATCTACATCCTGAATGGGTGTGTTTCTCTTCCTTAAATATTTTTTTTGTGATAAGTGCTTTGATTTTTTCTTAATCTGAAATTTTAACCAGCAGTCCTATCCTGAACTTGAGAAGCCTGTCCCAAAGAAAATTTTATTAAAAAATGTTGCAAAAAGAGCATTTTGTTGCAAAAAGTCTAGCTGACAGATTGACTGCTTTTATCTGCAGTATTGTTCTTTTGAAAAACTTTTAAATCAAGAAATGTTGGGAAGAATTCCTTGTCAAAATGAAAAGATGATTCGTTTCTGGAGAATAGTTAATAATACAACAAGAAAATTATCAAGCATCTCACATTACAGCACTTCATGAATCAAAACATTTTTTACAGAGTGCCTTGACTCTGTTGGAAAATATGAACTTATGATGTTGAGGGTTTTTTCTTCTTTCTTGTTGAAGGTTTGAGTTTTAGAGAGAAGGGTCAGGGTGGGATGGTTGTCACTTTAACCAGTGTGACATGCAGTCGTGGTTGTCGGCAGTGAAGCCCCACGCAGCTGCTCTCTTGCTCCCCCAACAGTGGGACCAAGGAGGGAATCAGAAAGGTAAAAGGTAGAAAACTTGAGAGATAAAAACAGTTTAATAGGAAAAGGAAAAAAGCAAAAGCCACATACACAAGGAAAACAAAACAAGGATTTAATTCCCTGCTTCCTGTGGGCAAGCAGGTGTTCAGCCATCCCCAGGAGAGCAGGGCCCCTCACGTGTAACAGTTACTTGGGAAGACGAACACCATCACTCCAAACTTCCCCCCCTTCCTCCTTCTGCCCCAAACTTTATATACTGACCATGATGTCAGAGGGTCTGGAATACCCCTTTGGTCACTTTGGGTCACCTGTCCCAGCTGTGTCTCTTTCCAGCCTCCCATGCACCCCCAGCCCCCTCACCAGTGTGGCAGTACGAAAAGCAGAAAAGGCCTTGGCTCTGCTCAAGCCCTGCTCAGCAACAACAAAAACATCTCTCTGTTATCAACCCTGTGTTCAGCACAGACCCAAAACACAGCCTCATAGCAGCCACTGTGAAGAAAATCAACTCTACCCCAGCTGAAACCAGCACACATGCAAAAGCTCAGGTACTAAAATTTTGATGCACAAATGCTTCTGAAACAGTGCTTTCTTCCTACTTCTAAAAATGATTTCTTGGTACGAATAGACTCTCAATCTTAATCTTTAATAATTGATTTTTGTCAAATAGACTTCCAGCAGATTTTCCTACTTGTCAAATAACTTGCTTATTTACTAAATGAGAATATTATTCTATCTAGAATGTTAAAGTGTGAGGGGATTCTGAATTTGCACTTTAACAGTGCATTTTTTATACGTCTTTATCCAGGTAAAATTCAGTGTTGCTGAACTGGTTAATGAGCAGTTGTGATAATGTGTCCTGCATTCCTGAGGCTGGTTTTTAATGGCAGATTGAGAGGAAATCAGCCCCACTGTGCATCTGCAAATACGGAGTCAGGAAAGGACAAGGGTTGAGATTTAATCTTGGCATAGTTTATTACTTTGCTCTGAACATACATTTTCAGAACAGATACAGCTCTGTGAAAGCACCACTTTGGCACAGGCCTCCCCTTTTCTTTGCCTCATAGCTGGAAACAGTTCTTACTGTTTCGTTCTGTAATGTTTCCTGAGTTCTTTTTGTTGTTGCTGATGTGCAAAACCTCATGTGTTTCAGGCTTGTATGTGTACATGGCCCCTTTCAAAATGATATTCTTAATCATGTTGATAAAGTTGAAAAATTCTTGGCACATGTACAGGACTTCTTTGCTTATATTCAGAAGCTCTTTTTATTGTTTTTAAAACTCATATAAAGTACATCCCAACATTCTTTAAGCTCTCTGAACATTTAATTTAGCTAAAAAAATATGGGATTCATTAGAAAATATGTTCTCTATTAGGAAATTTCTTCATCTTACTGCTTTGAACTAGATGTTAAGTAAGTTTAGAATAATTTCCATTAGTGTTTTGATGTGAGGTAAATAAAAGCAAAGAACCATTTATAAAGAACTAAAGAAAGCTATTGTTAGTAATGATACAAAATGCTCAATCAATGCTTTTAAAAATATTTCTGCCTTTTTAGGACTGTCAAGAGGCAAACTTTCAGCATATTCTGGACACTAAGCGCTTGCATTATATAATGATGTGTGTGTAGTTCTTGAACTTTTAAAATAGTGTTTAGTTTATGAACTTTTCAACTTGAGATACAGCAGATTCAGCCTGGTGACAGAAAGTAAACAGAAGTTAGAACCTGCAGCTTCATTAGATGCCTAGACTAAATACCGTTTGTTTTCTAACAAAGCAGTATGAGTGCTATTCATTCCCGAGCCTTTATATCCAGGGACTTCTGGTAGATTTATGGATCTTGAATGTCTTTTTCTTTCTATTTCTTTGTCTCCCTCCCTCCTCTTAATTTCTGGCATCATTTTGTATGACTCAGATATTCCACTATTCTCTCTTTAAAGTGCCAGTAGTGCTTGCAAGAAATGCCAGTGCAATGGACTAGGAAATTCTGGTTCCTTTTCTTTAGAGACAATCCAGACTAGCATCATTATACAGATGAAAAGGCCACCATTTCTTACCAATCTTAGCCTATGAATGGGGAATCCTTAGTGGCAAATGACTGCCCCTAATAAAAGCAGAATTATGTTCAGTTAGGGGAGTCCAGAGTGAATGGGGCACAGGACAAGATTGTTTCCGATATGGTTTCCTGTAAAGTGTGCATGTGCTTAATTAAGAACCAGTGAAATGCTCAGCCAAGTATTTGGGATTTATTACTGTCAAGGTGTTCTTCTGCACAGCCTCTTGTGGTTTCCCATTCTGCCCTGTTTGCTCTGCTCCCTTTCTGCATGAGAATGACTTCATTGATTGCTCCAGGTCAGTCTGATAGATCTCACCTAAAGAAACTGAGTTTGATTCAGATGGGCTCCTTGGTATAACCAATGCATTCCTACCACAGTTTCTGCTGTTGGTGCTTTCTTTGGATGCAATCAGAAAGCAACCCTAAAAGGACCTGGAATCTGCAACATTGGCTCATTCCCAATATTTGTTATATCATGCCTTCTTCGGGGAGTGCAGCTGTGTGTCATCTTCACATATGTTCAGAATACATTATGAATGGATGTTGCTCTTACCCAAAGAATGTGCAGCTCCTGTTTCTGTTTGTGATCAGGAGCAATTTAAGTTGGTAATAACCTTGTAGGAATTTGTAAGGGTGGGTATCATGCATCTGAAGCAGTCTGATTTTTGTTCACTCTTCTCAGCAGCATCTTACTGGTCAGAATTTGCAATGCCCATGATAATGGTTTTCTTCCCTTAAGGGGATTTATGTACAAACTTTGAATCATATATGAATTCGTGTACAGGTCAGACTGTTTAACGCTTCATGAGTTTTCCATGAATTGTTTTAATTGTAGTTGAAATAAGACAAAAATCACTACAGCTTTCTTCTAGTCTGGATTAATGATTATTACTTCAGCTGATTGTAACAGAGTTCATTTGGACATGGGGTAATGTCCTGTAGGATTGGGACCCGTGTTATTTACTGTCTTCATCAATGACAGATGAAGGGATTGGGTGCACCCTCAGCAAGTTTGCAGATGACACCAAGCTGAGTGGTGCAGCTGACACACGTGAAGGACAGGATGACATCCAGAGGGACCTGGACAAGCTAGAGAAGTGGGTCCATGGGAATCTCATGGGGTTTGACAAGACCCAAGTACAAGGTGCTTTAGCTGGGTTGGGGTAACCCCCAGTATCAACACAGGCTGGGGGATGAACAGATTGACAGAAGCCCTGCTGAGAAGTACTTGGGGTGTTGGTGCATGAAAGGTGGGACATGACCCAGCCTTGTGCACTCACAGCCCAAAAAGCCAAACGTGTTCTAGGCTGCACCAAAAGAAATGTGAGCAGCAGTTCAAGGGAGGTGGTTCTGCCCCTCTACTCTACAATTCTTTACTGTGAGGATGATGAGGCACTGGAACAGGTTGGCCAGAGAAGCTGTGGATGTCCCATCCCTGAAAGTGTCCAAGGCCAGGTTGGATGGGGCTCTGAAAAACCTGGTCTAGTGGAAAGGTGACACAGTTGGGGCTGCCCGAGGCCTACTGCGTCCAGCTGGAGATGTCCTTGATCCTAGCATCAGTGAGCAGAGATGCAGTCTCCTGCTCTAGGAGCAGTTTCCCAACCAGATGTCTCACTGTGCACTGGCGGAGGCAAAAAAATGAGAGAGGGGTCTCTTATGTAGGTTCCGAAAGTTTATTGCCACCAGGGAGTCCAGGGATGAAAGACCACGAGAAGGCCTGTGCAGGGGTTTTTAGAGGGAGGGCCGAGAATACCAGGCTCTAATGGGATGAGGGCCAGGGGGTGGTAGGAGGAGTGAGGGTACAAGGGCCAAGAGGGGTAGGGTGAGGGGGGAACAACGGGACAGGGAGCAATGGTGGGTTGAGTAAGAAAGAAAGTTCTAGGGATAGAGGAGTGCCTGGGAAAGAGTGGCAGGGAGGTACCCGCCCAGGGGGAGGAGGAATGGGTTGGCCAGCAGGCCAAAGGGGAGGAGAGTAGGTGGGATCAGGGTACATGTAGGGAAGACTGGGTTGGGGAGAGAGTGGAGGACTGGCAGGCCAAGAGGATGTGGGATGTTACTGTAGCAATGCATTGCCCAAAGGGAAAGGCCTTCTCTTCACCTTGGATCACTAGAGGGGTTTGCTCTATAATTCAGAGCTGTCCCACCAGCGTCCAGTGGACTCGGGCACCCTGCTCTCCTCTGTCACCCCTGCCCCTGGCTGGGTCACTGCAACTGAAAGTGTCCCTGCTTATGGCAGGGGAGTGGGAGCTACATGATCTCTAGGGTCTCTTCCAACCCAGGCCATTCTATGATTTAATTGTGATTGGTGCCTGGGTGAGTCCTGTTTTATAAATGTATCATCCTGCATCTCAAGCCAGTAACTGGAAATTATTTGACTTCTCAAGCTGGTCTGTAGTTTTCACTTTGCATGTCTGAACTTGAGGTAAGCCATTAGTTCTGAAGCTGAACGTTCCATCAGGAAACAGCTTCTTCTTACAAGCTGTCCCTGGCCATGGTCAGTAAAGGTGGTGTGGAAACAGGTGAAGCAAGTGTGCTATGTGACTTACCTTACAGTGCTAAAGCCCTCTGCAATCACAGTCTACCAAGGCCTATGTGAAACCCCTGTGAGCAGCTGGAGAATTATGAATCATTGCTCGTAATAAGGAGCCATAATTCAGGCAAATATAAGTGGTGACTCAGGGGACGCTGAATTGTGAAACAGAGAACAGCAGATTAGTTTCAGAGGGGCCCAGCAATCTCCCTTCAGCAAACCAAGGAGTGGAAAATGGCACATTAAATGCCAAATGATCCAAAACACAAACTCAAGTTATATGCAGGATTTCAGATTCTAGATGAAAATTAGAAGGTTTCATAAATACTTACTAAGATTTTAGTAGGAGAAGAAACCATGAGGTTGAGATTAGTTTACAAAAGCCTTTTTTTTTTAAATCAGAGTATTGTGAATCAGGTTTATTGTTCATGTCTCCAGTTACATTAATTTAGACCTTACATTATCTGAATTACTTAAACACATCGGAAGTGTTTTGTTACACTTCAGTATTTCTGTGGTTAATGGTGATCATCATGGATTTCTTCTCTTAATTTTAATGTTAAAAAAACCCTTTCACAGACTTTTGTGCCCTCCCCTCCTCTCATTTTTTAAAGTGCCATCTAAATTTATTCTTAATGACTGTCCAAAATGCAGTTAGTCTCACCTAATTTGTCTACTTCAGTTTCTAATCCTTTGCTCTTGTTTTGACGTTTTCTACAAGATTAAAGACCTGTTTACTGTTATAAGCCCTTCCCACTCCAGCTTATGTGTAATCCTTGTTCTAGTCACCTCTTAATTTTCTTTCTGCAATAAACAGACTCTGTTTATGCTGCTGTAACATTCCTGAAGTAATTTTTCTGGCAGTTCTCTAAAATTTTACAGTTTTCAGCAGCAGCCTAAAAGATGTGTGGATGTTTGTCCTGTACACATTATCACAGTAATAATCTTGCTCATAACCATAACACCACCTACTTGCTCTCTCTTTACATTCCTTTTTAAGTTCAAAATCATGTTGACCTTCTAAGTGACAAACCTACAAAGTCTTTCTGTGAAACCAGTATTGTTCATGGTTCTTTCTGGATTGCTCCTTTCCAAAGTATTCTACTATTACCTAGTTCCCCCTGTAAATAGATCTGTGTGCTTTGCTTAAATTAGTTTAGTCAGGCTAAGTTTTCACGAAATTGCGTCATCTCCATCACCCATCACTGTTTATTGCATCCTAGATTTTTCACATTAACCTACTAGTGAAGTGGTCACTTTGTCAGTTACCCGTTTTCTGTGAAGTCATTGCCTTATTCCATCAAATTTGGCAGTGCAGTGGAGATGTTAATTTTATGCTGAATTCGTGAAAAACAGAGGAGGGGCTGTGAAGCAGACAGAAAGGGATGGTTCCACAGTGCAGGTGGGTGAAATCTGACCTTTGCCCTCTCTTTATGGCAATAGTGGGGTGGTGAGTGGATGTGAAGCTTGTCATGGGGCAACAAGCACATGTGTAGATTCAGGACACCTGCTGTCATCGGAAGCTGGCCCACAGAGGTAGGAGAGGATATTGGTGTAAGCAGGGAGCACTGTGGTGCTGCCAGGAGCAGGAGTCTGGTGCATGAGGAAGCTCAGGAGTCAGGGACACTGGGCTAATACGTTGCTTGGGATGTGGAAATGCACAAGGGCTTAAGATAGACCAATGTAGGTTTTGCTGGTTTAGGCTGCCAGTAGCTTCACTGAGCCCATTTACCATCCTTGTGTTTACATATTAGATGTGTTGTGGGTCTGGGTTACTTTAAACTGAAATGTAATTGTTCACACTTCGCTTTTTTTGTCAATTTTTTTTTATATTTCAATGCACTAAACACCCAAATCTATCTGAAAAAAAAATTTTTTGTTTAGGTTAAAAAAATAATTGTAAAATCTTATTTTTTCCCAGTGAAAAGTTCTAACAGGAGATAGTCATAGCTAGAAGCACCAAGCAAATGTTTTAGAACAGCAGAAGAAACCCAGGCTTGTGTTGCTTTGGGTGCTGTAAGACAAGACTGGTTACAGTGCTCTTTGATAGCTAAGCCTATATTTTCGAAGATAACTCCTACACAGTTAGGCAGCTAATGCATTATTCATGTGATACTAGGGAGAGGTATAGATTTCAGCTGATAGTTCCATATGGCTGGCCAGAGCAGTACTATGTAGCCTTTCTTGCTGTTGCTACCATGGGGAAACATGATCAGGATGGCATTGTGTGGTTACTCAGCAGTTTAGACCCCATCCTCTGCTGTACAGAAAGCCACCAGACTGTAAAATGCAGAAGGGAAATGGCAATGAGAAGATAATAATTTTTATTAAATTTTTTGATGACATTGGTTCAGTTATGAGTAGCATCATTTAATGATTGTGTCTTCCTGTATTTGATGTTTTCGTCAAAAATCATTTTATTCCTTAAAAACACTCAAGCAGAAATGTTTCTAAGCACGTATGTAAAGAAGAAATGGATAAAAAATACTAGATGGCCCTCAATTGCATCTTTTGGAGGAGATATTTAAAAAGTTACCAGGCTAGATTAATTGACTTTTTCTATGTTACTTTCTGTTGATTTTTTAAAACAATATCTTCTAAATAATAATACATTATGATATAAATATAGATATTAACTCATGTTGCATGCCCTGTTTAAATGATTTGCTCATTGAATTTGCTCTACCAAAGCTATCTGTTATGAATATTTTGCTGGTGTCCAGGCAGTGTTCAAATAAACCTTCTAATAATGTCTCTGAAGTCTGACGTAACAAGAAGTTTGTTATGGTTATATAAAGGTGGGACTCACAAGATTGAGACACTGGGCCATGGAGCATTTGACTGTGAAGTTCAGATGTTCAGTATGGGTGTATGCAAAGATGGTGTTGTAGGTTTGACTGACCATGAAAGTGAAGGAAGTTGCTATAAAAGCAGATCGTTGGAATATTTTATTTTTGTGAAGACTGCTTTTCTTAATGGAATGGAAACTGGGTCAGCTGTATCCCCCAAACTTTCTGTTATCCAGTAATGTCCAAATGATTTTAATTTTTACATAACCTTTGATTTCATGTCCTTCTCTGAAGAAGTACCAGGAATAGTTTTGAGTTTAAGGCCAGAATTGTATTATTTCTGCCTATATAATATATAACAAATCAAACTGTGATGTTTGTTACAGTGTTACATGACATTTTATACTTTTTTATTATGTCTACTATTAGCAATAATTGGTTGGAGATTCATCTTACATTTTTAGAGTTTATTAATACAGAAAATTTAGTGGTTTGTTTGGGGTTTTTTTGGTACCAGTCTTTCAAAATATACCTACAAGAATCCTGTAAGATGGAGAATTTAATGAAATACTTCTTTTTCTTGAGGTTCAGAGGGGTATCTCTTTACCGTGCAAGGAAATTGAATTAAAAGCTGTCAGACCTTACAGAGGAGTTTTCATAGCTGGCATGTGACGGCACTAGACCTACCTTGCAAGAATTAATAAATATTGTGGTTTTAATAAATTGCCTCACTGATCAGCAATGCAGAAAACTTTGCTTTTCTACAAACTGGTCAGAAAACTTTGGTTTCCTACAAAGTGGCTGCCAGCAGTTCAGATAATCATATTGTAGACGTCAGTGTCCAGTGATCTACTCTTGATCTACTTCAGGAGATGATCTGGTCATATATAAAGCAAAACCTAAAAAAAGACACATTTAAAAATGGACAGTGAAAGTTAATACACACTATTCTGTGCATGAAAATGAATTCACCAGAACTCATATTTAATTTCTTGTCAAATACTGTGCATTCAGTTGTAAACTCCACGAAGCTGAGCTACATGCTGCAATTGGCATCTTCTGGAAATCCTGCTGAAAGTGATAAAAAGTGCTCAAAAGTGTTATTGAAAGTTGGCAAGAAAGTAGAAAGACATTTCAAGGAAGTATTACTCCAGATATGTGAACATGATGGATTCATCTGTTGAATATAAAATTAGATTTTTGTTTAGGTTCTTTTTTTTCTTTTTGACCAACACGATAAAGATACACCAGATAAATTATCATGGGAAAAAAAAAGAAGGAAGGCAGTCAGCATCAATATTATTCTTTGAGTTTTTTAAAGTGCTTTTTGTTCTCTGGTTTATTTGAATTATTTTTATTCTTGAAACTGCAGAAATGGTCAGCTAGGTTAACTATTTTAATCAAAGATGGTGATCAAAGAATCAGAAGAGGGAGAATAAGAAATCATCACTGCGTCAGTAACAATTGAGCAAAGCATACTGTAAATGCAAACCACAAATGAGTGTGCATTTGGACATATTTTAGAGAAGCTGCTGTAGCTGGTTTCTGTAATTCTTTCTTGCTTCATGATCGCTGCTGAAACACAACTCTGTGTCCCTGTGTTTATTGCTCAGAGGATAGCTTTTTGCGATTGTTATTGCTCAGGCTTTGTGAGTTATTTACAGAAAAAAATAGTGTTACTATTTCCTACAAAATACTATAAGTTAAAAAAAAGAAAAAATTCACTATGTAATGATGTTCAAGGGGAAGTATAATAGCTTTCTTTAGGAGTAAATTATAGTTTTTTTCTGATGATAAAAATGTGCCATACTTGGGTGATCCGTTTTTGTGTTATATCGTCAACATGTATTCAGGGAAACAGAAAATATGTCTAGCTATAGTTTCTAAAATATCAGTTGTTGTTAGAGAAGCATAATATATATGTATCTTCCAAAGGCTAAGGTACTGTGTCCATAATCAGTACAAGTGAATGTTTTCTATTCATTTAAATAAAACCAAAGCATTTAAAAAATTTAAATTACATAGATTGTTCACGACGTAAGTTTGTCTTTCTTTTCTGCTCAGCAATCAGGCTTAGATCCCTTTAAACGAAGATGTTTATCTATTGTCATTTTTGTATTAGAATAGCACAGAGATAGATGTGGTTGTACTGAAGTTACTGTGCCCTGCCAGCATGTGTTTATTTTTTTCCTGATATGTATTCTGCTGCACAGACTGGCCAGCAGCACGAGTGTCTGTGTGTGTGCGTAGTGGATTCCTCTTTTTGTCTTTTCAAATATTCTCTGAGGATAAGTCCTTTCCTGTGTGTAATTGTAATATCCAGAACATATTCTTTCAGGGACCCTAAATGTTACAGATTTTTTCATTGTTGTATTTTTGTGTCTGCCAAGGAATATCTAAGCTTAAGGACACACATACATGAAAAATGCGTGCTTCCACAATTCTGACTTTGTCCTTAGCTCTTTAATGTTTCATAAAGTTTCTCAATACAGTGAATAAACAAAATCATGGCTGTTAGTTGGTTCCATCTGGACTAAGTGGCAGTGAGTACAGATGAAGTACTAAATCACTGTTTCAAGGATGATTATAGAGAACCATTTGTCACTTGTGTTGACTTTAGCTCTGATGAGAAGAAAACTGACTACAGTGCAAATGTGTTCTGTGTCTTCTAAATTCTGCAGTTGAAAAAGTTAAGACACAAAAGGAATTTTGTTAATGAGTATCGAATTTATGTTAATCAATGTCATTGAATTAAAAGGAAGATTTAGTAAGCCAAGGCCAGTGTTAAATGGCTATTTAGCACATTTAGGAAGAAGATGAAGCCCAATTACTAATTTTTTCTGTATACTCGCTGAAATGGCTTTGGATTTCAAAGAGTTACAGAAAAAGAAAATGCAACTCTAAAGAAATTCTACTATAGTTATAAAGGGGTAGACCAGCAAGGAGATTAATGATGCTTTCACTCAGTTTCCATACAATTGTGTGCAAGTTACTCATAAATTGTAAGAACAGTCAGATGACAGTGAACTGGTTAATATTTACAGAATTGTATTCTTGGATACAGAACTGTTGGTCTGGAAAATGAAATTCCATTTTTAATTTCTAAATATATGTTTATTCCCTCTGCTCTCTGAATTTTATATTTAGTCCAATACACGTGACATGGATGCTAAGTTTACCTAAAACAATTATCAATCTTACCAGCCTTGACAAGGTTAGGGGAATTGTTCTGACCTTTTGCAGTATCATTTAAAATTGAATATATCTCATGCTGCAGTGTTACAGATATCAGAGAGGAAGACAGACTTCCCAATAAGAATAGTTTTGATTTAATCTCAAACTTCACTGTCGTATGCTGGAAGTAGATCTCTGTTCCAACCGGATTATTTTGTGTTTTAGATTCATATATGATATTTTGAAATTTTTCATAAATTTTAATTTTTCTAATAGTGCACATACATTTATCATATATATAGCATCAAAGCAATTAGGACATAATGAATGAATCAGCATAGAATTCCCAGATATCATAAATTATATAGTAGTTGTACAATTGCAGGGAAAATATTTTGTGGTACTGTATCTGAGTATAATAATTATTAATGCTGATTAACGTGGTAAGATATATATTTTGAAAATATAAAGCCAATTGGATCAAACACTGTTTTTAGTAAACAGTTATGAAACATTTTTATTTCATTTTAAGGACGTTTGGTGGCTTTTTTCCTGAATAGTCATTTTCTCCATAAATGGTCCACTTGCTCTCATGTTTCCACTTTTGAGGTCTGAAATATCAAATCTGAGCAAAACTCATAGGTTTTCTTTGTGCTGAAAAGTTTACATGGTATTGCTGAAGAGACACAAGTCAGCTCTGGGTTGCTGCAAGATTTTAGGGACTTCTTTCTTTATATATTGAGAATACTCGAAAATTTGAAATGGAAGTAACTATCCTGATTATAGAATGGTTTTGATAAGCATGATAGGAAACTCAAGTGGCAGCTGTGTAAAAGCAGAATCTCGAGATGTGCCCCAAATGTTCTTCAATCCTCTAGGATTCTAGTAGGGTCCAGACCAATGGTTGAATCATATGTGTGCTGTAAACATTTTATCCAAGACTAAACCTTGTCTGAAATAAAAACCTTTCCATGTACAGTAGATGCCTCCAGGGGCATTGGCACCAATTTTTGTTGATCTACTAAATGATTCCTATGTTTCTGCATGATTGCTAATGGAGATGTAGCTGAGAATATAATCTCCTTTGGGTGTTAGTGACTTCCTTAGATAACCCATTTAAAGGCTTCTTCTTTAGCATTCCATGATCTCCCCACTTCTTCCTTCCCTAAGTGTTAGCACATTTTGTAAAACTTGTTACTATCAGAACCAAAGGTGTGGTTTTGCTTCAGTTACAGTCTTCCATTTCTTGCACCTTGTCCAAACTTATTGGAAGATACAATTTTTTCTTGACCTTTGGGTAAAAAAAGGGTAAGGATTGTTAGTACTACAAGGTACTTATGCAGCCAGAGGATTTGTTTTTGGAAACTGCTCCCCACATGTGTGTGTTATCAGGAGGGATGTACAGCTTCCTAACATTTGTTTCTATGTTCTGTGATGTTAGGAATGTGATAAACTCACCAAATGTGTTTGTGAACAAAATTATGAAAACATTGCTTTAGATCTTTAAAATTTTGCCTAAATCTGTGAAAGAATCTACACTGACTGTAGTTGGTTGTTATTTTTCAGGATAATTATAGATCCAAGCTAAGATTGCTTGAGTGCTGAAATTACTTTCACATCTAAATAAATATAGATATCTTTGCAAAATGGATGATGAAGATCTATAACATGAAAGACAGTCTTTAGCGTTGGATTGAACTCTTACAAGACTCAGTCTGAATTCTCTTGTAGTACTGTATTCAGTCAAGAAACTTACAGCTTTAGTGCCAGTGCAAGCCTGTGTTTCCTATAGAAGTAAAAGCATCCAGTGATTAAAATCTGATTGTTGGATTGTTTTTTCCTGTTGTATTTTGCAGTCTGGGTTAGGCCGTGTTTCTTCTTCATATGGTGTGAGAAGAGCAAGCACTGGTCTTTTGTGTGGTGGCTTTTGTCTCCAGGAGGAAGAGCCCTGGACAGACTGTTTTCTTCCATGTCTGAAGGGTGGAAAGGATGGTGACAGGGAATATGCAGCCATTGCCAACAGCAATTCAGTAGCCTGTGTGCTTTTTCCAGCGCTGTTTGGATACAAGTAGGGAGTAGGTTTTCAGCCTTTGTAAATATTTACATAACTATTTACATAACTATTTTCTCTCAGCCATCACCTTGAAAAGAGATTTCTGTTTCTTCTAATCTTGGAGCCTCGGGGAGAGCAGAGCAGGGAAGGACAGTGTGTGCTGGAGCAGTCACCAGTGCTGCCATCTCGTCATCCTTCTGCCTTGTCCCAGGGAAGTGGCAGGGAGAACATACAGACCATCCAGGTAATGGGCTGAGCAGCTGTGGTTTAGTCCATCCTGGTGTTGGGGAAGTGGGTTTAAGCAGCTGCCACAGAAACTCTAGTGAAGAATAAACTTCTGACTGGATCGGTCACCATGGGGATCCCCTAGTGCCCCTTCCCCATAGTGATGAGAGTTTTCTCTCCTGTTATTCCAGATTGCCCATTTCTATTTTGCATGAGCCCAGGAGGCTGAAATGCCTGTTTTCTGTGTGTGGGTAATGGATGTTCTGCAAATCAGCATTTTCCCAAGCAAAAGAAATGGACCAATGTCAATAACAAGTTTTATTCAGTGATTTTAAGTTCTACAATTTATTAAAAGCCTACTTATAGCCATTTAATTCCCACCAAATTACATATAATATTAAAGTATTTCCCTATAAGAGTTTATATTCTCAGGATTTAAAATACTGAAAGGTAAAGAAGAGAGTGCCTTGCATCATTAGCATTTAATTTACCTTCCATTCACGTATGGTGTGCATTAATATAATATTGTTCTGTTCAGGACATGAACTGCATTACAAAAATACCTCTCTGGTTGTAGGGAGGTTTAATTTCTTTTCTCTTCGTTGTTCTCTTACATCTGGATTTCTTTGACATTTTTTCCCCAAAAGTTTGATAAGTCTTTATGTACTTATATTTTAGAAAAAGTGTGTTTTAATGTTTCTGTCTGAAATGCTATCTTTCTAAAAGCAGTTCAATATAGTAGACAGTCAGAAGTACAGTACTGGTATCCCTCTTATAGTATTTGAGTTTCAGAATAAAATAGTAACCAAATACTTGATGAGCTCATGGATTATGGATCTTGAGGGTCATATATTTGGTGTCTGAAAAACACTAGCTTTTTTAAAAGGGTGTCTTTTGCAGTGATGGAGATAGTGCTGTTGAGCTTTAATTAGTATTTCATTAAGTAAAAGTTTTTACAGAAGCTTTTGTATATTTCTTGCACTTAAATAATATTTTGGGTTTAGAATGGAACAAACATTAAGGAGTGATATATTTTAAGTACATGAATAGTCTTCCAGTATGCAAAATCCCCCATTTTGTTTCCTTTGCTAGGTTTTCTTTTGATTACAGATGGTCTGTGTGATAGTTGCTATAGAAACCAGACCATTTTACTTCAATGTCTCTCTGTTGCTATGGTGTGCAGAGAGCTGCTATGTGTAAAGTGTCATTTAGATTTTTCTGTGATACTTCGTGTAATAGTTAACTTGCAATCAATACTCTCTAACAGCAGATAGGCTAATGTGACATGCTAATTAATGCTTTCTGCCACCAACTGTTGGATTCAACAGTTTGGCAGAAATTAGTTGGAAAGTTAGTTTAATGGATTCTGCGGATACAGCTTTCTTTAAATGCTCCAATATTAGAGGAAAATAACTCTATTAACACACTGTTAGGCAGAATTGTTTTTCTTGCCGTAGCACACTCCCTGAGTGTATAGAAGGCACCCAGAGGCTCTGAAGGCAGAAACCTCGGGTCTGCAGGGAGGCTACACAGCCAAAGAAGCTGGTTTTGCAACCTGCAGTTGCCAGTGACAGCTGTAGCCTTCCGGCAGTTCCCAAAGGCGGCAGCAGTCGGGACTGCCGAGTGTGAATAAGCTGGAGCGCAGCTGTCCTGGCCTCCAACCTTCATCCTTCTGCCAGCCTGAAATAAAACCAGTGTGGGGTGGGGTGCAAGACTTGTAACACTTCTGTGTTGCAGTCTTCGTAACTGGATTTGGCAACTAAAAATTAAAATTAAATCAGTTTCTATCAGACTTCAAAAGTTAAGTTTTCAGGAAATGTTCCAAGGGTGGCATGAATGAGTCCTCAGTGAAGATGATGATCCTGTCATTACCCCAAGGTGAAGATGAGATTATTTTTCATGCAGAATGGTTGTATCCAGAACCAAACCATTATGTGAAGGAGTTTAGAGAGGATATCTAATGCATACTGTGGCAAATGTTCAGTGTTCTGCCTGTTGCTAGATTTGGTTTAGTAGTAGCTCCTACTTAATTTATTTTGCTTACACCCCAATTGCCAATGCAATGTAAAATTAACAGAGCTTGCCCTGGATCTGAAATGTCAGGAGGAGTCCCCACGTTAGGAGCGTGGTGGCTCTTTGCCTCCCCTCTGGGGTGACCAGCCCCTGGAGGAGCTGTCCTGATGGGATCAGGAGTCAGTTTGCAGCCTGTGGGGTGGACTGGCACAGCACCCTGTCCTGCAGCGCTGGTGTGCTGCCCTGGAACACCCTCTGTGCAAATGAAGAGATTTTTATGGGGATTTCATTTGTTCCCAAGTACTGTCACCCCAGAGAGGCTCCAAAATCCTCATTCCACTTTCCTTGCACAGTGTCAGTAATAAACAGCAAGAAGTGTTTAGATGATGCAAGCTACATCCTGAAGCTTCATCAACCCACTGCTCTGTGACCTGCCTCTTCAGATGGGAAAGTGGTACCTACTGTCGGGGTGCATCTGTGTATGGCTTTGGTAGAACTGGTTCAAGGGAGAGACTTTGAGTCATGAAATGGAACTCAATTGGAGACAGAAAAGCTTGATCACAGTCCCTTTTCAGATGGGAAATATTGTTTAATATTATTTAACCTCCAGTAAAGTAAAGAAAAATTTTGTTTTGTTAAGAGTTCTTGGGAAGTGATCTGTGCTCTCTGTAGGTGCAGTGAGATAAACTTTTAAAAAAATCAGGATCCCCTTTTCAGATGTAAAATGTTCTTTAATATTTTTAACCTCAAGTTAAGAAGAATAAAGAAAACTTTTTTTATTCTGTTGAGAGGGGTTCTGGGAAGTGATGCATATTCTTTGGAAGCACAGCTAGATAAATATTAGCATCCCTCAGAACAGACCAAAGTGCACCCTCCAGAAGTCCTAGGCAGAGGTTTTCTTGATCCCCTTCTTTATTTCTTCCAGAATCAAAAACTCTTTATCATTTTTTGGCTGCTGTGCCCAAGATGAGCTCCAGCCATCGCATCTCCTACCAGCCCTTCTCTGTAAACAGCTGGTCTAGTGGAGCACCAAATCAGTCAGGAATTTACCTTCCACACATTCCCGGAACCTCATATACTTTCTCCTCTTCCCTGTGCTGAGTTTCCAACAGACATCAGCAAGTTAGTCTGCCAAAAAAACTTTCATCTTGTTTTTTTTTTTCAAGGCAATAAATATATGGAGTTAAATGTGATGAATTTAATACTTTCTTAATGTGATTTACAGTGCTGAAGTTGAGTAGCACAGATGCCCATTACCTGCCATCGGAGCACCTGAATCAGGAGGTAGTCACGACACTTACACTTTCCACTGTTTTTCAGGTTTTTTTAATCACTTATTTTTCTGTTTTTTGGCTGAGCCTACTTTGCTCTCATAATTGAGCCTAAACCCTAATAATTGAAACTTCAGGCTTAGGTCTCATGCCTTTGTTTATAAAAAAATGCGAATTTTTGCTTCTTGGAGAAACATTAGATCACAGAGCTTTGAATGCAAAGCATAATTCTTCATTCTGTGAGAGAGGGATCTATCATGTTGAACTGGCTTCTAAATTGCATGCTTTCCAACATAGATGTACAAATGGCACATGCAGGATTTCTGTTTCATTGGGTGCTTTGCTGAAAGAATGACAGCTGTCTGTCACAGTCTGTAAGGACCATGGGTGTGGGCCCTGTTGTATTCTAATAGTATGGATTTTCAGTTGTAATACTTTACTAATATTTACAAAGGGGAGGATAAATTCCATTAAGGAGCTAATATTGTATTGCAGACTCTTTAACAGTAAAGTAAATGCACATTTCAGCATAATTTTTCATATTAAAAGTTAAAGTCTTGTTTAACTAGCCTGCTTAATTAAAAATTAAATCACCCAAGGCACTAAAGCATTGAGAAAAGCTGTCTGAAGCTGTTTCTGAAAGAGTCAAAATTGAAATGGAGTGCAACATATGTTTTTGTTCTACTTCATTCAATTCTTTTTTTGTTGTTGTTGTATGTGATCTAATGAAAACAAAAAACCTCTAATCTAGATAATTGAGCCTAGTCATCCAAGATGTATTGAGAATCTGACATCTGGAAACATCAGGGTGTATTAATTTTGTCATTTTAAGTGGTTATGGTTTAAAGGACACTACTAAGACTGCTGTGCTGTGTTTATGGTTTGGACTGTTTCCAAAATCAATTTTTGTCTTAATATGTCTGTCCATGTGGATAGTATTGAAGGTAAGTATGCAGATCAGTGCTTGTAGGGTATCATATAAAATGTCATCCAGAGATTGTTCTTAAAAAATTAAGGGTTTTTGTTTTGTAAGTCAGGATTGAGTTGCTTCTTTGTATCACTGTTATCTAGGGGAAGCAGAAAAATCATAGTAACCACAGAAGTCACAGCTCGTTACTGAGTCACACGTAATGTGTTCTTGAGCAGGAAATGTTACTTGCACCATGCTGGCAGAAATAATTTTCAGTTATTGACTGAATGCATTTAACTATATTGTTTCAGGCATATCTTGATAATTTTGAGTATAGTTTTACTTTTTGCAGTTATGTAGCAACTAATGTAGCAATTAATGTAGTCTTTACAGATGAAGTATTTTTCATTTATTTCTTGTAGGTTAAGCCTGTTTGTACTATTTTAGTTCTTAAGTGATTTGTTAAAACACCTAAAAGCCAACAAAAAAAATATTAAGGAGTTTTTTAAAGACCCTTAAAAGACTCCCAAGACCCTTTTTTAAAATCTTTATGTACAAGACTGCTTCCTACAGAGATTTCCTTTATACCTCAAGGAAGGCTGTTGCATTTCTGTCTTTCTGGTTGTCTTTATCCCTCTTCAGCACAAGTGAGACATCTTTCAGGTCTTTGGTTGTGACAAGCTGTACTGGCTTTTAAAAACCCAGAGAATGTTGCTGTAAACCTGGAGTAGGACTGCAGGGTGTCTTTATAGGGTCAGAAGAGTAAGAGCTTATTGGTGCCACTTCAGGGAGAGATGTCTACTGTCTGGTTGCAAATTAGCATGGAAATAACCTCTCTATATATTTTTTTTTTCCTTAAAGAAAGGTTAGACACAAAATAGATCCTTAAGAGCAAAACCACAGAATCATACCAGTAGTGAAGAGATTTTGTTTTTAAGAGATGCTTGATGTAGCACTGCTTTATAATTAACTGTAAAAGTAGGTTTCTCTTACATTTGTCTCAGTAGAATACAAGATGTCGTGATGGGTATTTCTAGAAGTGAAAGTTTCTCTGTTGAAGAGTTGAGTCAAAGTGGAATGAAGCTGCTCAGGAAATCATGTTTATTGCATCTTTTCTGAAAATGGTTTTAGGTCTAAATCATTTGCTTCTGAGTGTGGAATTGACTTTAGTGTCTTGGCATGCTGTGAATATTAACTGAACAGCCTTTTTACCAGATTGTTGATTAATATGTTTTATTTATTATTACTGATACGGTTCTGGTTGATTTTACTAATGGCTTTCTTCTGTCCTTGTGCTCTTTTCCCCTGCTTTGTACTACTTCTAAAAATTACTTTGCAATCACTTTGGAACGTGTGCTTTGCTCTGTTTGAGTTCCTTGGAGTGCTGTGCACAATTGGGAGCAATGGAAATTATCAAGTATTACAAATAGTATCTCGATTAGTATTCTAGATGGTGAAAAGTAGACAAGATTAAAGTATGTGGTGTGCTGGGGTTTTTTTTGTTTTTTTGGTTCTTTGGGTTTTTTTTTTTGTTTGTTTTGTTTAAGGAAAAGAAATGGAAAATATATTTATAACTTTAAAAAAGGGAAAGGAAAAATATCCTTATGTGTTTTCTTCCAGAATTCTGGGGCTGTTTTGGGTTAACTTTGGCATTCCCACCATTGCTCAGCTGTTACAATTTTTGTGTAATATATAGCAAACAGAACTGAATTCCAAATCCAACTTGTAGGAAACAAAACTTGCTTTGCTCTATTTTAACAAAAATGGTGAGTATACTGTTGAGATTCCTAGTGGCAATTACATCTACACAATTTGCTGGAGCATAATATAAATTCAAACAGCAAGTCCATAAACGTGCTTGACAACTAATTTCTTCATTCAAGAGAAAACTGCCTCCTCTTTTGTTTGATGCCAAAACCATTCTGTGCCTATTGTGTGTGTGGCAGCAGCTGTATAAAACGATTTCCTATACTGTGAATACAGTTAATTGCTGCAGCTATCGTTTCCCTTGGTGGAAGAAAAGCCCCATGCCATCTAAAGGGGAAAGGAGAAAAGGAAAAAAAAATCCTTCAGGATTGGAATTGAAATTGTGAATTTGTTTTCTCCAGCCTTTGTCAAGGTAGGTTGGCTCTGGGAACATAAGCCTGCCAGTGAGTTGAAGGTTGCTGTCCTTGTGATGAATGCAATGTCAACAGTGTGACATCTGTGAACAGATACTCATCTCCATGAGTTGCTGATGGCGAGTAGTGCTCGTGGTTATTCTAAGACATAGGGCTGTGTTGAGAAATGTTTTTCTTTTTCATGAGATGCATATTTCTCTGCAGTGTGGACCTGTTTGCCACTTTATTAGCACTGTCACTTCTTGTCTTTAATTTGCTGAGGGAAGTGACAGCTTAGCGTGTATGAGGCACATCCTCTTTCACCTAGCCTGCAAAAGTCTCAAGATGCTCAGAATGTGAAAGAACTCTTTTCCTAGCTCCTGTTTACCCTACCTTCTTTCCTTTCGATGAATATCAGGGAACAGACTAATGTATAGATTTTACTTTGTTTTGCTTTAATCTTTTTTGGCATTTTCTACCTATAGAATAATTATAAGAATGGGTAGGTATGCAAGACAACAATTTGCAAATTGATTATTAGTGCTCCCTTTAGGAACCACAGTTGAGTTGTGTTTCAAAGGAGAAAGTGCTGTAAATTCAGAACTAGTTTCAATCCCTGGTATAAAAAAATAAAGCTCCAAAATATTTTAATTCCCCTTCCGAATATTGTGGGTTTGTTAATGTCTGGTTTTTTTTCAAAAATTATTATGTTGATTATTGGTGTCACATTACAGACACCAGCTGGAGAGTGTGGCTAAGCATGAAATGTACAAACTTTCCTGTGTCTGTGATCCTGGACAAATAGAATTCGGGACACATCTTTCTGACTCATTTGATCTGTGAATGAAACCAATCGTCCAGGAGTAGGCATTTGGTGTGTGCCACATGATAGAGGCATTTAGACTGTTAACAAGTGTCACGACTTACCTGATGTTACACAGGAGCACATCTACAATTGGTCTGAATCCAGCTGTACTCTTTGCTAATATAATTTATGTGCTCTGTTGTAGCCAAAGCAATATGCAGTCATAGTCTAAATCAGCCATTTTGTAAGTGAGGTAAACTACGAATCCTCCATGAAAAAACAGTGAGGATATAAGATTTCTTGTGGAAGGTTATTTTTGTCTTTTACTCCTGTTTCCAAAATGTATTAATTATTGCATGCAGTTAGGTGACACCTAACTTCTGCCCTCTGCAATATGTGAAGAAAATTCTGTCAAGCCTATAGCAAATCATCTCTTTTGTAAGAGGAAAAATTCTAAAAAGAGTGAATGATGTCAAGGGATGACAGAAAGCAAGATTTATGTAACTGCGTGTAGTTACCTGGTAAAACTGTGATTAGAAGAGCAGAAGTACTGTATTTCTGTTTAAAGGAGCTATAGCATACATTTATGGAAGAGATTGTCCTCAAGTAAGGATAGGCACTCCTGAATTAGCAGAAGTTAAGATTTTTATGCACTGCGAAGAGTAGGTGAGAGACTGAAGGGGATAGCGGAACATCTTTTTGCATAAAGATTTGTTCTGTTTTGACTTTCATGAAGCAGAGATTAAAATACCAGCACTGATGTATAGCACCGAAATGTGAAAGGGTATGCTGGCCTCTCTTTGCCATTTTTTAACCATTCATGACCAACTTCAGTGGTGGTGTTGAATAGATTAAAATTAGATATCCTTGGGCCACCCCAAGCCTTCTCCCAGGGTTCATTTAAAGTGGGGTAGACTGGACCATCTGCTCCAGAAGCAGGTCCCAGTTCTGGAACTCCCTCGGATTTTTTGCAGGGGTGCAGCAGTGCCAGGGGCTGGCAGTGCGTGGTCAGGAGGAGATATGTCACATCCCCAGCTCTCCTGTCACCCCAGCAGTCACTTTCCATCCAGGCCAGACTGCTGGCAGGTGTGGGAAGGGGCTTATGTTTGTTCATTCCCAGTCTTTCCCTGGGGATGGGGTGGTGGGCAATTGGAAAGCTTTTGGCTGGCTGACAGCAGGGCTCTACCGGATATTAAGCTACATCGTAAATTAGTAAAGTTAGTGCAAGGAAGTTTAAGTTCTGGCTTTGAAACAAGGTTTTTGCTTTCAAGGCGCACCATATTTTTATTTTATTTTAATTAAATAGTTTAAGAATACAGAAACGGTACATTTCATTATAGATCAAACAAAAGATTTGGGGTTCTTAAAATGTTATTTCGTGAACTGTTCATGTCTGTGTAAACGGTTGGATTTTTCCTTTTATTGGAACCCAATTTACTTTCTTAATCTGTAACAGTTCAAAAATTATTTTACAAAGGACATGGTTTGAATCCTGACACCTTTTTAGTCATTTGCTCGTGTTGCTTTTCAGAATGGAGCTTGTACTTTTTGGTGATTTTAGTCATCATTTCATGTTAATCATTATACTCATTTCTGGATTCAAAGTGCATCTACAAGGGAATGTAAAGGTATTAGCAGCACAGAGCACTACAGTTTGTTTTCTAAATCATACTTTTGTTTGCAGCTGGTACCAGTTTTTTTACTTGATTGTGTCTCTAGGAGAAAAAAAATATAATGACATGCTATATTTCACAATAGTGGGCTGTATACTTTATGATTTATGTGTTGCATGGCTATAAAACCTACAGTCCCTCTTCTGCTACTCTTTCCTCATTCCAGTCTGTTTGAACTTCTGATCACTCTGTTATCAAAACAATATACCATCCAGAGAAGCCAAGATTAGTCAGGCTAAAGTTATCATGTATGGAGTCTGTCTCAGGAGACAGGGGCTTCCTGACACCGCATCAGGTTTCAAGCAAAGTAGGACCATGAGGTTTAAAGTGTTTTTATTTCCAGAGAAATGCTTTGTTGCCATCTGAATTCTTCCAAGCAACAAGTAGCTGGAGGAAGTAGAGATTTCATTAGTTAATACCCCAGGGATCTCTTATTTGAGTTCATGAGATATGCCATCTGGAAATTCTTGTTCATTCACATGTTGCATCCTTTTTTGGACACTGAAGAGTTCCAAGGTGCTTTATTTGAGTTACTTTGGAAGTGCCTAAAATAAAATGGGGAGAAATATTTGAAAGTCTCTATTAAAAATAAATAATTAAAAAGTCTGTTTCCATCTGAGTTGCCCAGGTTACCCTTCTTTGCTATGAAACCAGTCCAGGTTTACTTACTGCTATACTCTAAGTGATGCCTTAGGTTTTAACTTTTATATTTTTCAAATCCTGTACTGCTCGTGTAACTCTGAAGTTTCCTGTAGCTTGTTGAGTGTTGTTCACTTATACTAAGACAGACATACCAAAACCTCTTTAGCTTGTTCTTCATGGATACCCAGACCAAGAACTGTAAACCATCATCTTGGGGAGAGGGGGCAAGCTTGTTGGAATTCCATCATTGGCTGGGTTCTGGTTGGTGAATTTATGCTGGTATAAAAGTGTAAAGGCCTTGTGACCTGTCATCCGTTTTGGGATCCACTGAGGCAGGACCCTCATAGTGTACCTCTGAAGGCCTTTCAAATAATACCTCCTTTATTCCTTTATTCCTGTCTAATTTCTGTTTCTAAGTAGCCATTTAAGGCATCATAAGAACTGCCTCTTTTTCTTCTACTTTTCATCCCTTTATCCTTTAAATTTCCCAATAAGTCACCTTCAGAAACATATCCTCTCTCCTTCTCTTTCTTCCTGCCCCCCAACCTTTACCCTCCAGAGTCTTCAGGGTGTTCCATGGGAACTGTGGGAACATAGCCAACTCCAGACAAGAATACTCAGCACAACCACTGTGACGTTTCCATCCTTTTCTTGTTTGTTATGGGATATGTTTGCGGGGATGAAACTTGAGGTCTCCTGGGTCAGCTGTGTTTTGCTTGCAAGATGCTAATTTAGGACAAGTCTCTGATTTGGCAGAGCCCAAAGGGTGGCCCAGGTGTGCCTTGTGGCTCGCTGTCTCTCTCTGCCTCCTACCCCATTACCCCGGCCTTGGAGCTCAAGGGCTTTCGTTGCCTGGGGTATGGTAGTGCCCATAGAGCCATGATTGTGGAACCCACATCCCCACAGAGGCTGGCAAAGCTCAGGGAGTGCACAAAACCGGTAGTAATGTGTGGTTTTTTCACTTGCTGTTGTGTAATGCAGACATTCTTTTCGTGTCTTGGGTCAGCTTGGCGAAGAAAGAATGTTTTGAATGTCTTTAATGGAGTGTGCTGAAACTTTAATAATGAAGTAGGATTTATATTGCTATTTCAAAATCTTTTCAAATATATTTAGCCTTAGTTTCTAAGGCATTTTGTCCAAAATTTAGGCCCTTTGTGTAATGGGTGCCATGTTTATCCCTTAGTGTTTCCTACAGAATCTACAATTTCTTTTTACTTGGCTACTCATTTAAGCAAATCAGTAGGAAATGAATGCTTAGTGAGGTCAAATACTATCAAAACTGGCAAATGAGCCCAGGACAAAGAGTGAGACATAAGTTTTATTTTGTTAGGAACCTAGTCTAAAAAGAGATTGTTTGTTTATTCTGTTTGGTTGGAAATAGTGAAATACTGCCCATAGTTTGCAGAAAATCCACTCATATTGCACCAGCTGCTTTTATTGTACTATATTTATCTTCCTAGAAGAATTTTGTTTTAAATAAGCTGTGATACATATTTAAAAAAGGAAGTTTGTGGTTTTGTTTGCTTGTCTGTTTTGTAAGAAAGAATTATCACTCAGTATCTGAACTTGTTAAAAAATGTGGTTTGTGTTGTATTTGAACTTCTCCGTTCCTTATTTTATGGTTTGCTGATCGGTAACAACACAATTCAGTAGAAATATATTAGACAGCTGTTTTCCAAAAATCCAACAGGTTTGGTAATTATGAAGGAAATATTAAGAGAAGGCTTTGGAAGTTAGTGAGACTATGGTAAAAGAAAAGTTCTGTTATGCTTTTTTTTTTTTTTTTTAAGTGTTGTAGTTTATGTTTACTTTTCTTAGCAGTGCATTCTTAAAACTTTATAGCATCCTAATAACCATAAAAGCTCCACAAAACATTTGTAAAGCATCATGTAATTGTCTTTTGAATACATTTATTCTTTGGTTAGTAATAAGGACAAATTTAGAAAAAGACTTATTTTCAATGAAAATTACACTGGTTATGTCCTTGCTCACAATACAGAAGCAGCAGAGCATTACTTTCCCATTGTTTTCTAGAAGCTGAACATTAAGTAGAATAAGAAATGGAGATTATAAGTTCTTTCTTTAAGCAAAAAGACTACTGCAAGTTAAGTTTAGGCAAAATTCTGTGGCGTTTTGTGTATTCAGTCTTTGTAGAATCAGAGAATGATTGAAGTTGGAAGGCATAACCGTAGATCCTTGAGTCCAGCCCCTTGCTCAGAGCAAACTCAGCTAGAAGCTGTTTGCCCAGGGCCGTGTCCAGGAGGGTTTTGAGTATATCCAAGAGTGAAGACTGCATGGTCTCTCTAGGCAACCTCTTCAAAGTGCTTGACCACCCTCACTGTAAAACAGCTTTCTAATAATTATTTGGAATTGTCTGTATTTCAGTTTGTGCCCATTGCCTCTTGTCCTGCTATGTTGAGTTGCTGGTGCTCTTTACGATGTCCCTTTGGGTATGTGAACATACAGATAAAGAGTCTACTCTAGGCTGAACATTACCAACTTTCTCCCTCTTCTTTCGTGTAAGGTTCTCCAAGCATTTATCATTTTCATGGCCCTTGGCTGGACTCACTGTAGTATGTACATGTATGTCTTGATGATGCTGTGTTTCTCTGGGGAGGAAAATCTGAAGGAAAGAGGGTTTGCAAGATTATGCCCTGGTGTGTGGGGAGCTGTACACCTCATAAAGGTGCTGTGTGAGAGTGATTTTGAGGCTTCCCGAGATACAGGGACTCTGTGCCCTCACTGTGGACATTATTGTAAGCTGCTTCCAAGGGACCTGTCAGCAGACTCCTGCTTTTTTGGGGACTGAAAAACAAAGGTAGCCAGCTGTGAGAGTACCTTGCTCTCTCATGTGCTCCAGAAACTGGACTGCTCAAATGTGCTTAGCAGGTGCCTTGTTCTTTTGTTCCTCCTTTATCATCCCCTCTTCCTTCCTCACATTGCGATTTCTATAGAGATAAGCAGCAGTTTAGGTTAAAAACTCAGTGCACTTCTGGCTGTTTCATTTAGCCTCTCCTGTGACACAGAAACTCATAGAAGTTCATAACTGCGTCACTGTGTCAGTGGTTTACTGACATGTTAGATGACACACATCTAGGAATGGGAGTGGATGCTACTGAGCAAAAACACATTCCACATCTCCTGCGTGGAGCTGGTAACTTTCCAAGGGGGCAGTGCTCATTGCTTTGGAATGACTCGTCCTCGGTCTGGTTTGTTCTGTTTTCGTTCCTCTTTATTCTGAGAGGGGGATGTTTCTTAATGACTGTCACTTAAAAGGAAATGCAAACTAAATAGTGATGATACTTAGCATTAGATCTTCCCCCTTCACTGTAAAGAATGCGATCAAAACTGTTGAGCATTTAGTATCTGCAGTGGTTGTCTCACATTCCTTCTCTCCAGCCTCCCTCCCTTGTCATACTGGAGCCCCAGTGGCATGTAAAGAGCTTGATATGACAAGAGCTTACCATTAGAACACACTTTAATACAGTAAGTTTATAGTTTTCTGACTGCCTAAATAGTTTAGCCAAGTCAAAAATCCTTGACTGTGGAGTTCACTGTACTTCTGTCTTGGAACTCAGCAGGTTCCCATCAAACAGGAAAAGCAAGACAGGATCATCCTCTGAATCCTTTGTTCCCTCTTTGGACACTTCATGCTCCTGGTTCATGATTTATTTTTTTTTTGGTAGAGGGAGATACTAATATTATGAGTAGATTTTTACTAATTGATGGCTCAGTAGTTCTTTGGGAACCATGGGACAGGAGAGCTCTTTTTCCAAACTCTTTCCTTTAACGTGAGTTCCAGAAGAGTCAGATGGGGTTTGGTTTGCAGTGTATTTGTGGAGAGTTCGTGGATCAACTAATGTTTATTTCTTGTCACTTTTAGCTGTATTGGATGAATCCTGTACATTGAGATATGTAAGTGTAGACAGCATGGAATTTAACTTAAAGCATGAATCAACTAGCAGATGTGTTGAAATAGAGAAAAAGTAAGAACTAGCCAGAAAAGGTTAAGGAGAAGAAAGTACTAAAAAGAAAAGTTTAAAAGACCAGCTCTCTTTGTAAAGTATTTGCTGAAATTCAACCAGATGGAGAGTGACTGTGCTGGTTTGAAAGGGAGAAAAGCAGCTTTTATATCAAGAAACATAAGGAGTACTGTGTCTTCTGTAGTCAAAAGATAGCATTACTGTGCCTGCTGTCAAGTCAGAAGATATCATATGTGTTAGTAGGTATTCTCTTCTAAACTTAAAATCCGTATTCAGTATTTTTATTGCTGCCCAGTGCAGTAATTACTTCATGTGATTTCAAGAACATTGGCTAAAATTATTTTTCCATCTTTTAAGGATTTTAATAGAAGAATGAAGCAGTTTCAATCACTTAAAGATACTGTCATAAAATAAGTTTATGATTGCTGAATTTTTTTCACACTTTTAAAATTTTCTGGGGCATATTTTTTAATAAGCCTTTTGTATTCAAATAGAAAGATACAGTCAAGTTTCAAACATTTGGTTCTTTGGCCAACTTTGCCACCTAGCGGCTGTAATTAAATAGAACAGCTCCTTTTCTGTATTTTTAGAAAAGGTAATGTAACACACTATTGCTGTCTTTTTTTTCTTTGCCTTGAATTATTCGAGGATTTTTGAATAAGTGTAATATTCATATGCAACTGAAGCCTCTCATAATATGTTATGAAAATAAATACCTTATTTTCTAATGTTTAAAAGCTTGATATGCAAGTACAGGAGAATCCGATACTTTCTTTTTCCTTTTTTAAAAAAAAGTAATCTGCTCGTAATAGAAACAAAAGAAAAAACATAATCCCTCTTAGAATCTCTTACAAAAAAGTGTCATTTTAGGTCTCTGTATGTGCTGTGGATTGTTTTTTCCTTTAATATCCCTGTGGCATATATAAAATAAATCGTCCATCTTTAGATATCATCCCTACAATGTAGAGAGGAGAAACTTGCACCTGCAGTGCTTGTGCTTCTGTTATGCTTTTAGGCAGGCTGAGTCCACAGTAAGAGTAATAAAGACTGTGTAAGTCTTGTTTTCTCCTCTTCCACTTGCTCCTAGTTCCGATACAGAACCAGATCCAAAAGAAATAGAAATTAATCTGGCTGTAAATTGTAACTCTGTATGTT
Source organism: Vireo altiloquus (assembly GCA_013396875.1). Classification (NCBI taxonomy): domain Eukaryota; kingdom Metazoa; phylum Chordata; class Aves; order Passeriformes; family Vireonidae; genus Vireo; species Vireo altiloquus. The sequence goes on along the minus strand of VZRF01013100.1, from coordinate 133,700 downwards.
GTAGTGCCTATTTTTCTGTGAAATTCTGTTAAAATAGAAACTGTGTTACAGCTGTTTCCTCAGTCTTCCTACCCTTGCTGTGAACAGGCAAGAAGTGTGTGGTGGATGCAGTAATGAACCTTAAAACCTCTGGACAGTGGTCCTCCTGCCATCTTCTCTCTGTATTACACAAAGGCACAGGCAAGGCAGTTCCCCAACTTATATATAATTTTTGCCAACCTCCCTGCCTTTTTTTTTTTTCTTTTAAATTTGGAAATGTTGCCTTTTGTTTTTTTCTTCCTCATATACTTTGTGCTTACCTTGTTTACACTCAGTAGAAATTGGCTTAAAGACAGGTGTTGGGGGAAAATTAATTCTTTCAACAGAAAAAAAAAGAGCATTTTTATCCATAACATGGACATTTGAAATCAACAATGTATTTGATTTCAAAAAATATGATTGCAGCAAATAGTTTCTTAGACATGAATTAGTGTTTTTCAATCTCTCTTGAAAGGTCCAAAGGAAAAAGGTAGCTGTTCTCTGAGCAGCAGAGCTACAGAATCATGATATCCTTTTGCTCTAAGCCTTTTTTATATCATATATCCCAATAATTCTTTCTAGGCAAGTGAAAGCATGTGCTGTGACTGTTTGTATGTGTGGTGACTTCCCACACATGTAAGCATGATATAGTATTGTGGCAGAGCATGAGATGCTTGTTTATAATTTAATATGATTTTGTAATTATCAGGGGTTTGTGTGTCTCTTATTTTATCCATCTTCTAATAATTGCCAAGCCTGTAGAAACAAAATATCTTTGAAATTTCCGGTATTTGAAGTATATAGACTGACAGGTGGCGAATCTGATGAGCTGGTGAAAGGGAGGAGGATCTGCTGGATAAAAGAGAGAATCACAGAACTACATCAAGCTTTTTTCCCTAAGAAACCTAATCTGAAAAGCAATGGGAAAAGCTATCATGCATCTTGATCAAAATACAGCCAAGAGAGCATTCTGCATACAATAAGGAGCTACAATAAGGAACTGAAACTAATAAGAAATGGCATGGACATCTTCTTAATGTTTCATAGCATTCATGTTATCAGATTCCATGCAGCAAATTATTTAGCTTTTGTAACTTGTTTGATAAATCCTTATAGTACAGGAATGAGTAGACATAGGACCAGAAAGAAAGAGAGGGGGTGGTGCAGATTGTCTTTAATGAGAAAGAAACAAGTCCTTGACTTTTGAGCTGGGGACTAGGGAGAAGTGCTGATAGTGTCTGAGATGGCATGAGAGATGACCTTCACATGAAGGAGAAAACAAAGATGACTGGGTGTAGAAGCTGCCAAGCTGCCAATGTATTAGCTGCATTGCTAATGAGATTTCTGATAACATCTGTATATACATGATATGACCTGAAATGGGGGCAGAACAAATCCGAGCATTAGAGCTCTCAGGTTGAAGCAGTAGGATTGGAGACAAATTGGAGCAACGAAGAGAGGATGGAAATATGTGTGTTCAAACACCTGTCTGACAGGAAAACCACAAAAGCAGGCTGCCTCTACGGAGGGTGATGGATCCAAGTGCAGAATCACAAGAAAAGAAGTTGAAATACAGTTGATGTTTCTGGATAAAAAGAGACAGAATGAACTGCAGGAAAAGGACAATGAGGCATAAAGAACCTCAGCTGACAGGCAGACAACATGTGTCTGTAAGCAGAAATCCCTTTAAAGAAGACCAGATAGCGTGGCTACCAGATCACATAAAATCTCCTCCTGCATGAGAGCGATGGTCCTTCTAGGCCAGTAGTCTAGCTGTAGTTTGATTTATGCTAGTTAGAGAGTGTTTGAGAGAGCCTATTGGCTTTTTGAGGTCTCTTGTTTTCCTTGTTTTTTCGGAGGCTATATCCTTGACTGCTTGCATTTGTGCCAGTTTATGTGACTTCTGTCCTTGAATTTGTCTCCTCTTCTCCAGTAGTGACTGTGGTGCTGCCAGTGGCCCCAAATTCCAGAATTTTATGTCTGATATTGTAAGAAGTATTTTATTTTATTTGCTTGAATTTCTAGGAAATCAAGTCAAATAAATTTTAAGCTATGACTTGCTGGTTGCAATTCTCTGAAGTAAATCTGTATGAGAACAGCTACAGCTTGGATGATAGCTTGACGGATTCATATAAACCTGGGTTAGTGATCATCTGAAAGAAACTGTTTGTTATATGTCTTTGGAGAGCTTTTAACATTGAAAAATGAGCTTGAAAATATTTGATTTTATGTTACCTCTCTAGATTAACAGGCACGTTAGGGTTTGCATACATTGCTTCCTTTTCAGGATCAGCTATGATAACAATGAGGGACTGTTTTATTAAAGCCTAATTTTTAAATTACTGAAGTTTTTTGTGCTCAGTAATTACATGTGCATAGATATTGTAAGCAAGATCTAAATATTGCTAATTAGTATATGTAAATGAACAAAAATAGCATAATGATAGTTAATTAAATCAAAATATTTCAGGTTAAAAGAGTTTTTTTCTTTTCCAGTCTGTTCAGAAATAGTTGCATGCAACTTCAGCAGCTTTATAAGAAAATAAGATTAAAAATTGAACAATACAGCTCTGAGGTAGAGGAAACCACCACAAAGCTCTCTTAATGAAAATGGAGATTCCTTAGCACTGATATTCTTTTCAAGAGAAAGGCTGGAAGAGAAGAAGATATTTATAACATTAATAGAAAGTCAACAACATTCTTTCCTGATGGAAGACAGGAAGGTGGGAGCCATACTTTGCAAAAGCTCATTGTCAGTGATTAAATCAGCAAACTGCTATTTAAAAATGTTATCTGAATGCAGAATTCTTGAATTAGCATTGAGTATTTTTTTATATTAAATTTAGTTACTTTTTTTTCCCCTGGACAATGCAGATGATATATGGATGATACAGTAGAGTTATCCATTTGGAATACCATTAAAAAAGTAGTTGACTGAAGAATGTTGTTGTGGCCTTTTGAGCAGTGGAAGAGTTAGATGCCAGAAGTAGATTCATGAAAAGCCTTGTGAGGAATTGAGTATAGCAGATGATCAGTAAAATGTCATGCAGAGAAAGATAACACTGCTTGAGAGAAATCATATTCTTAAGTAGTTTCCAGCAGTTTCTGAGAGCCAGATTTATTTTTCTTCTTCCTGTATGTAATTTATTGCATAATACGTAGGAAATGCTTTGTAAAAGTTGGACTGTTTTTGAGAATCTCACACTTTTTTTTACCTGTAACTTTGTAAGCAAAGTAAGTTTTTTGATTTGCTTTTTATTTTTAAGGGAGAAGGACTGCATCACTTTCTCTACAGTTCAGAAAACTGAGGGATTCAGAAACAGCTTATTCTGCCAAAAAGTCTGAGATGTTTTTGTTATAATTTCTCTTTTACCATAGACCATTCTAGTTTAGCATGGATGATTAAATACTTGAAATGTTTTATTTGTAGCTACATCTGAGTGGCTTAAAATATCTCAAATCAGTTTCTCTGAAGTGCTTCATGTTAAATGGAAATAAATAAATTAATCTATTTAAAAACTGACCAATATGCCAAAAACATTTAGCTAAAAATAATACAATGTTTCTCAAACACTGACTCAGATAAACTGCTAAGAAGTGAGCCTGAAAATCTTTAAAAGGATTACAATTAGAAGAAAATTAAACATTTGATGTAAATTTAGGAATCTATTCACATACTTAGAGCGAAGTTGTTACGATGCAACTGGTAAAATCAGACCTAAATGTATGTGTAAATTTTTAGGGGGAAAGGACTTTCTGAGGGACGGTGATTTACACTGAGTATCCATACCACAAAGGTGACATCCCAGAAAATTGGATCTCAGTAATCTTTTAAGAGTCATGGACTGGGGAAGGTTTGTAGGGGCTGGAAGAAAGCAAATATAACCATAGTCATCATGAAAGGTGAGGAGAAGAAGGAGGATCTGGGGAGCTACAGACTGGTCACCTTTACCTCGATCCCTGTGAAAGTGCTGGAGCAGGTCCTCTTGGAAACCATGATTAAACATGAAGGATAAGGAGGTTACTTGGAGTAGTCAGCACACATTTACACAATGTAAATTGGGCTTGACCACCTTGACGGCCTTTTACAGTGAGATGAATGGCACTAGAAGACAGGAGTGCAAGAGTGGATGCTGGTTATCCTGTCTCTGATGAGGTTTTACAAACTGTTTCCTCGTACATCCTCATAGAAAAAATGATGGAGTGAGTAGTAGATGGTAAAGTGGTCTGAAACTTGTCAGAACTGCCAGACTAAACTGTGTTTAGCAGCATGAAGTCCAGCCCAGGCTGGAGTCCAGTCACTAGTTTTGTGCCCCTTGGGGGTCCAGGGGAGCGAGAGGTTAAACTGGAGCCAGTACAGTTTAACCTCTTCATTAATAGTCTGGATGATTTATGCAGAGCATACTCTTAGCAAGTTTGCTGATGCTGCAAAACTGGGTGAAGTGGGTGATATATCAGAGGGTTGTGCTGCTATCCACATGGACCTCAGCAGGCTGGAGAAGTGGTCTGACAGGAGCCTCATGAAGTTCAACAAAGGGAAAGGCAATGTTGTACACACAGAAGAAAACCATCCCTGTGTACCGAATAGACTGGGGCTGATCATCTACAAAGCAGCTTTGTAGGAAAGGCCCTGGGGTCCTGGTGGAATCTGAGGGACCATGAGCCAGGAAAACTTGTCCTTGCAGCAAAAGTCACCAGCCTTCTCAGCTGTGCTAGGAAAAGTGCTGCCAGCAGGTGGGGGATGATCTCTCTCTGCTCAGCACTGGTGAGACACATCTGGAGTGCTTCATCCAGTTCTGGATTCTCCAGGACAAGAGGGACATGGACATTCTAGATTGAGTCAATCCAAGAGCCACAAAATACAGGCAATTGCAGTTAAACAGGATAAAGCTTTTTATTCTTCTTTGGGGATGGTCAAGCACTTTAACAGGTTGTCCGGAGAGGTTATGGAGCCTTCGTCCTTGGAGATAACTTGAAACTTGGATATGGCCCTGAGCAACCTGTCCCAGCTGAGTCTGCTCTGACCAGGGAGTTGGACTCAGTGGTCTCCAGCAGAGCCTTCCTACCTCAACCCTTTCATGGATAAATTGAAAGAATAATTTAATGGAACTTATCTTTAAAGGATCCTGAAGGTAGCGTAGAGTGGACACATTTTTTCTGTGACTTTTTATAGAGGGTTTGGAGGGGAAAGTTGTGTCTCATGTTTTGGGTTTTTTTCATCCAGAAAAAGGATTCAGCATGGTTTTATTCTGTCATGGCTCTCTTTTGGAGTGGATGCAATGCCATTTGAGGTAGCTAGTGAAGCAGTGCCTTGAGCTTGCTGGCACTGAACACTTCAGATCCATCTCATTATCTCTGGACAGTCACTTGATCACATTATGGAAGATCTGGCCATGAGCTTCAGTTGGCTGTGAGCTGGCAGAGGCTTCACCCAGACAGTGCTGGTTAGTTGAAGAAACCAATCAAAGTAAATAACAATTCTCTGACAGCCTCTTTTTCTTTCCTCACCCTTCAGTTTATATAACCTGTGATATGATACACTTGAGGAGAATACAAATAGCTGTATCACTCATTTACCTTCTAAAGGTTCATTCCTATTTCACTTTTCCTGCCAGCCTGTTCATTTAATTTCAGATAAGACTTTTGTCCTTTCTTCCATGCTTTCTCAGCATCAGAGAAGCTGCAGTTAAAAGTTGAAAAATTAGCCTCACTGATTATTTCAAAACACTTCTAAATTTTCTCCTTATTTATTGTATTTTTTGGTATATGTTTCACTGTCTTTTCCTGCTCCCCAAATGCCTGTACCACTCTTTTAAATGTTTTGTATGTGTCTGATAAGCTCCTTTTTTGAAGGTGCTATAATTTTGCCCTGTATGCAAAAATAAAATCAATCCCTGAGTACATTAACCTTGGTATTGTCTTAATGATAATGGATAAGGGAAAGGTCATTGTAAAAGCACATCACAAGAAAAACAAGATTCATAGATTTTTTTTTTTTTCAGTGTTAGAGCAGGGAAAAAAATACCATTTACTGGCTGGGTAGTTTTCTGTCTTATAGTGAAGTTTTCAAGGTTTCAAAATTATTTTTGTGTTAGATGCCTTGTTACACTTTCAGTTTAAGGTAACATGGAGGTTTTTTTATTTAACAGAAGATATAAGTGGTCTGATTCTGTATTCACTGCATTGTCCTACGGGGACTGTGGCAAAGTCATATTTGCTGAACGTAAAATTCTACTGGATTTCAATTACATTCAATAACATTGGACATGCTTATGTCCCTTCTATCCCCATACAGTCATCCTTTTCTTACCTGTCTATAAAAAGCTACACAGACTCACATTTAAAAAATTGTCTTTGGTAATTGTTTGACGTAGAGTCATGACAAAGTACTTTAGTAATTGGGAGTAGGAATGGTGATAGACAACCAAACAATTTTCCTGCTTGTGCTGAAAGGAGAGATTTTATGGTTAAATTATGAAGTCTTTGGTTGTGAGAACAGTTGCAGACTAATTTGAGTAAGAGTTCTGAATCTGATTTTGTAAGAGATGCTCATGGTTGCTGGGAATCTTCTTGCTGACTTTCAGGAAGAGTTAAAGACATAGATGGCTTTGTGTTCCTCAGAAGCAGTTGAAACTTCTAAAAGTAATTGCTACCTTTCATATTGTTTCCGTCCAGTGCAAGAAACACTTATGCGAAGGCAGTATTATTTATAATTTCCAAATAAATTTCACAAATTAAAAAAAAAAAGTTGAATGTATAACATATAGGTGATGTATGGCTTTTATATTTGTGTTATTTTATGTATGGATCTTCCCCAAGAGTAGCAAGTAGTCGTTATAAGGAGAGAATTTTGAGAACTGATTACATACATATGTAAGCAACTGCTGCATTATTCTGTCTAGCTTAATTTCATTAGTTATCTTGAAAAGTGATACTTTTTTATGGTAATATTCAGTATGTCCTACTTCAAAATGCTTTTTTTTCTTCCTGCTAGTTTTCATTATTGATATTATTAATGATTTTATTAGAATAACTCTAAGCAATCCTGATCAGAAGAGATTAATGATCTGTGTAGCTTACTGATCAGGTAAACTGCTTTTGAACTGTGAAATTGCTACAAGGACATTTCCTTATGTGTCACTGGGAAGCACCAACTTCTGTTCTTCTGCTAAAGATAAATCAATATATATCAGACTGTGTGGTAGGAGGTAAAATAAGGATAACTTAGATTTAGGTGTATAGATTAGGTCCTTACATTCACAATTTCCTGTTTTTAATTTTATTAGTCTTATTATATTTTTTTAAGATGCTGAGAGCATCTGCAGGTCCAGCTGAGATGAGTTATCAGCAATACATCTTCTCTAACAGTTGTGGCTTGACACCAAAAGTACATTTGTCTTAAAAATACCTGTCGGCCCATTGTGGTCCATAGGAATGGCTGGTTGTTAGCTGGATTGGAAAAAAAACTACCAAAAAACCCCACCCAAACCAGTCAAGCTGGTGATATTTGAGTGGCTAAACACGCATTTTTGTCCCCAAAGACGCAGAGATGCTTAGCACCACTGATTTTTATTTTTTAAGAGGGATGTTGCACATAAGAAAGAAGTGTACTTGAAATTGGCAGGAAGTGAATTTTAGCTGCCGGCATTTGGCCTTGAAAATGTTGACTCTCTTTGTTATGTGATTTCATCACACAGTCAGAGGGCTTCCTACTTCAGTGGGCAGACCCCTTACCTTACATTGGAATAAAACTTGGACCATTCAGCTGTCTTGATTACTGGATAATATTTTGCCCACACACAGATAACTTGCCTTCTTTGGAGTCCCCTCTTTCAAGCTGAAATCCAAACCAATCTCTAAGGAGTACCATCTTCCTTTTCTTTACCTTTTTGGGAAGATTTAACCCTTTCATTAGTCATCATCACAGAGCCTATATAAAGACAGATAGAGATAACTTGTAAAATCTCCAATTAAATCATTGCAACTTTTCATAATTTTATAGTATACTATTTGTAATTAATATTACAAATATTATTTTATTAATTATGATTTTTGTAATGATAACAATTATTTTATTAAGAACTATTTTAATCACATTGTGTATCCTAGTTTTTAGCAAAATTTCAGTGCTGAAAGAGTTAAGTATGCCTCAGTGTTAAAAAAAGTCCCTCATGTATTCATCTGACAGGAGCTTTACAGTACTGGAGACGTTTGAGACTCTTTGACCACTGCCATAAAGTAGTGAAGGATAGAGTTTTAAGATACAATGTAGCTATTAAGCCCTTTCAGTATTGGAATACTCAGTCTCTCCTGTAAGAAAAGTGATGACCTGTGATCATAAACAGGTTAATTTAATGTGACCTGTTTTCAGAAGTGTCCCCTTATTGCTTTAAGGACAGCAACTTTTCATTATATTTGACTTTTCAAAATCATTATCTGTAAGTCTCAATTATCCAAGTATTTAATTAGTTCTCTAAGTGCGTATTCAGAGGTTTAATGTTCTCTTGGGTTCTTTTTGTAAACAGTATCAGCAGAGGAGACTGTGCCTCTGATGCAAGTCAGGTAGCAAGGCCACTCAGCAGTCCTGCCTACAATTCATGTGAAACACGTCTCGCCAGACAAAGCATCTGCCTGTTCGGAGGGTGGTTCTGTAGTCTTGCGAATCCAGAGTGCATTAAAGTCTAGACTCTGTCATTTTTTGAGGCCGTTGGGAAGGGTTAAATAACAAATCAGATATGCTTAAGGTAGAGCAGAGGTAGTGCTGAAGCAAGGGTGCTGTTGCTGGTTTGTGCATTGGGAAGAAAGCTGTAATAGCAGCAGCAGCAGCAGCAATAACAACAGCAGCAGTGGCAGCAGCAGCAGCAAGAGACCTTCAGAAAGCCGGGGTTGCAGTCGTCTGGGATAAGAAGATCCTGTTACGTCTCTGTCTCTCCTAAGTTCAGAATGGTTCATACAAACCTTACGCCACGTGTGGTAAAGGATGTGCAGGAATATGGAATTTGCTTTGTAATGACTGGATGCTGAGGAAATAAAGACGTGCCTCTGGGATTTTGTTGTTGGGGTTTTTCTCTGCCTTTCTTTTTAAATCATCGGAAACAGAAGAGATTGGTTTACTCAGAGAAAGTAAGTTTCATCTGTCTTCATGATAATTTAAAGGGATAGTTTCGGAGCTGAAGGGCGACTGTTGTGCTATCTGTTCCCTTGCACCTGTGACTGAAAAGGGAAGAGAAATGGACAGTGTCTCAGAGGAGACAGGAATGACCGAGGCTCGGTGAAAGCACACACTGATTGCTGTCTGCTGTCCTCTTCATGCAGTGCTGTGGGCTGGTGCACCGACGGCGAGTACGGGTTTCCTATGTAAGTGTTCATTTGTATTAGAATGATGCTGACTTGTGTGTTTCACTCCTAATATATTAGCTGGATGGTATGACTGAGGCAGGTGTTTTAATGCATAGCTGAATGACTGACCAGAGAGCTAAGTACCTGTGAAATAAGTTTTTACAGCCCAAAGGCACAAGGATCTTTTTAACAGGTATGAGTCTTGCCATCAATTTTGTTGTAACTTGTTCATATTCTCAGGGATATGGGTTTTTTTTATAAAAAATGACGTGTAGTATTAAAAGACTGGAAGTCTGACCATTCTGATTTCTTTTTTTAAATTGTGTATTTATTCTTGCTAGTAGCTCTGTGTAAGTGGAGTCACTAGAAAAGGACATCTCTACATGTCCATATAGGATAACTGAAAATCACTTAAAGTTATAGCAGTTCTGGACAGGGAACAAAAATTACTGGAAAGACCCTGAGGAAACATAAAAATAACCTAATGAGGTAGTTCTTTTGAAAAAGAGCAGTAGTACAGTGGCAGAAGTATAGCTTGATGTTTTGCATGGTGTATTTGCTTTCCAGAAAGGGTATTTCAATACTCAGGTATGATATGATTGCTCTGTCTTGCAAAATGGCTGTCTCCAATAAATTCCACAAGGAAGGCCAGCACCAATGCTTAAGTATTAGTAATGAAAAAGATCAAATACTAGCTGAAATATGTCTGAATTATAGTCAGTTGACAGGATAACCCTCAAGTAATTAATTTATCTTTTAACATTCCTCTTCCATTCTTCTGTTCAGTTGTCAGATAGACATGATAAGAAACAGGAGGTTGCAATGATCAGGATAAGCTGCAAATTGAAATTGCTGAGTATTAGCAACAAGCAGCTTGTAGCTTGTTGCACAAGAAAAGAGCAAAGGTATCAGGAGATACAGTTGTCAGTATTACTGTGGGTTTCTCTGTGTCATAGAACTTTTAGAGATGCTTAAAAATTGATGACAGAACAAGCAAGGTCATAAATAGGTGCAGTCTAAGTCAAAGTTTGTGTAGGGGATTGATGGAGAGAATTTAATTATTAAAAAAACCCTAAATCTCTCCTTTAGAACAAATTGCAGAGATGTAAACAACTGAAAATGTGTGGTCATAGTTGTTTTGCACAAAGCTGATTTAACTTTGGGTGTATTTTGTTCTCACCAGTGCAACAGTTGATACTATAAGAAGCAGGCAGAAGTATGGAGCATCAGATGAGATGAAGGAAAGAACTTAAACAGTACTGTATTTTGTATAAACTGTGCAAAAAACAATGCACAATTACTTTTAACCATCAATTCAATATAAAATCAAAACTTGGATATCTCATATGCAGATACTTTTCCCACAATTATACAGAAGATGAAATACAGATTGAAAACACTTCTTGTTAGCTCTGCCATGCCAGTGGAATTTAGGGCATATGAAAATGATGACTTCCTGAGATGCATCACCCACCCTTTCAATTTCTTCTTGTTACTCTTATTTAGCACCAGCTACTGTGAGTAATATTATCTAGACAGAATCCCATGAACTCTATTTTTTTTTCATGTTTTTGGGTAATGGAGAGAAAGGTGTTTAGTGAATCTTTTATAATGTACTAAGCTTTGTACCCTTTTTTTGTGAGAATATTGTGCAAAGCTGAGGGACCTCATGGTATTCTGAATATCTCACTAACTGTTTAGAAAGAAAGTTGCTCAGTCTTAGGACAAGTGAAATGATGTTTGCCCTTGATCTTTTTGGTCTGAATGCTATTATGTGAAAAGTGACCATGTTCTTTAATAACTTAATTACAATGAAAATTCTCTCTGTTGTTTGAATCCTTGATTATCCAAACCTGTTACTATTAAACTTTTTTGACACTCCCAATGGCATTGGACTAATTGAGGTTGTACTGTGTGATTCTTTTGGGATGAAAGCACTGAAATTAAAGTGAGCCAATATATGACCCTTTTTATTAACATCTGACTCACTGGGGAAAAACATTAGACTTTTATTCTGGGTTATTAGTTTACAGTTCTGAAGTTCCTTATGAACTGTGATTGTATATGATCTGTCTTGGAAGTTTGGGGTTTTTTTAATTTTTGGGGGGAGTTTAAGGTACTGTACTTTATGTAACTGAAACATATGACCAAACCTAACTGGCAGTTGTTTACCAGCAATACAGCTCATTCCGGTCCAAAAAACTGTGCACATCTTAGGCATAACCAATCCCTTGGATGATGTTTTGGATCCAGAATAGATCACTATCCCTAGTTACACAGGCTCCCATTGTTTCTTTGGAGGAGCAGCATTGTTGATAGAGAAAATACTTGTATTCATATATTGCTCCTTTCTGTGATCTCCTGCATGCACAGGACTGTCATGCAGAGATTAGTCCTGCATCTGTGTGCTGGGATAAAACTAAAGGCCTGGATGGGTTGTATCCTTCTTTACCTTCTCTCCAGGTTTTGCAGCTAATGAGCAGTGTGCAGACCACACAATGTTAACAAGATTAAATCTGGCTCAGGAGATTTTGCTTGGCTTGCCTGATCATTGACTCTTCCTGCATCCTGACACCATGTAATGCCCAAGTCCACAAAATTTCCACTCTTCCTCATCTGTGGTTTCTTTGGATGGGTAATCGGGGTGGTGGGGGCGTGAGGTGTCATTTAATGCAATGTGTTTAACATGGTGTGAAATAACCTGCAGCTTCTAATGGTAGGAAGTGTCATATGGACGTTATGACTGCATGCTAATACTCAATTCCAGAAATAAAGGCCCTCACACTGGAAATGTTCATGGAAAAAGCTGGAGATAATTCCAAGTAATGTCTTCACCTTATTCCATCAGTGGAATCTAGGGCATATGAAATGTGCCCATCACTCATGTCTGTGAGTTGGGGTCATGCCATTTGTCAGATAGGATCTATTTGGAGTAGTATGGAAGAGCAGCTGAGTGAAGTCCTTCCAGTGAATAATCTCATGTCTTTCTGGAAGTGAAGTCTAAAACATTAATACTAATTATGTGTTGCCTGGAAATGTTTTCACAACTCTTACTGCTTACATGGTACAGAACATCTAAAAACACTGGAGCCTGAAGACTGACCAGTTTATTTTGTTTTCGAACTTTAGTCCAGTCTGTCCACTGTTGGTCCAACATTCAAGAGAAGTTGCAGTCTGATGGAAGTCACTCAGAAATCTTGTACTGTCTCCAGCTCACCATTCTCCCTGGAAGAGTCTGGAAGTGAAGACTATTTGAACAGAGTCCAAGATAATTCCAGACTCTTCATGATTCTGAGCAGAGCAATTCTGTCAACCACTTTCCCTGACTGTACGTGTGCTGCCTTCTCTAACTGCTGCGAGTAATGTCATTCGCTGTGGTTCAACTTCCAACCAAACTGGAAAAATTGTTTTTATGGCAACATAATAGGGGTTGACTGAGCTTTTTAATCCATGGCGAGTGAAACCAAGGAAGAGAGTCTATATAGTATCTTGAAAGACTGTTCAAGTCCTTGTGCGTTGAAGGGACCAAATCCACGTCTAGAAGGCATCTGCTGGAGTACACAAGAGGTAATTTGAAGCCCCTTGAGCATCCCAGGGTACTGCACAGCTTCCTGGCTTCTCAGGATGCAGGTGTGTTTGCAGAGTACATGTTTACTGCCATTTCTAAAACTATGTAAACAAGGAGTGAGTGTGGCCAGGGGGGGACCAACATATGATAATCTAAATAGGCAAGCCATGGGTTTGGAATCCTTTGTACTTTAAATAATAGTTTAAAATCTTTAGCTGTCTGGATTTCCAAACACTGACTTTAATACTGATTAGTTTGAAAACTCATGTGGTTGACTTTTTGAATTTTTGTGGGATTTTTTTGTTTGGTTCTTTTATAGAATTATTAAATTACATTTTTGCTTATGTGGAAGGGACTATTCAGAATAATTCTGCGCTGATGTTTTAAATTTTTTTCTCAGATACGTAACAAATTTGATAAAGCATTCACATGATGTCTGGAAGGCAAATATTCATTACTCTGGCTCTAATCTTAACAAAGGACTATTATAATTTGATACAAAAAAGAAAAAAAAACTTTAAAAATGCATTCCAAAACAATATAAACTTTATTTGAACATTAGTAGTGAAATTTATGGTATGGCTTGTACTTTGTATTTTAGTTTAATGTAATTAAGAGACTTTAGTAAGGTTTTGTTTCAAGATGCTTTTTTTCTAATGGTGGGGACTGTAATTGGAGAGCTTTTTGCCTGCAGCAGTGAGTCGGCTCCAGACATCAGGCTTTTTGTGCCTGTGTCTGGAGGATATTTCAGACCTCCTGAGGGAATGTTCTCTTTTTGGTGTTTTTAGATTTGTACTAGAGGGTTTTTTTTCTGTTCCTTTTGAGACCGTAATCTTTTCTATCACTTAACAATGTTTCTCACCAGATCATTCTTTATCATAGCAGATGCTGTCCTTCCCTTTGTTCCTTTTGCTTGCCACCTCCCTTTCTCTTCTTCATTGCTGAGTTATACTTATCTTTTTCTGGATAGAAGTACTTTTTTTACACTTCTCCACCATGCTTCTTGTTTTGACCTGCAGAATTCTTGCTTCACATTTGAAAACTTATTTTTCTTCTGTTGACATTAGACTCAGCCCAGGATGACACTTGCCAGGGCCATTTCTGTGACCTCTAATACTCCTATGCCATCAGCTCTAGTCTTGCATTTATCCCTCTTTTCTCCATTGCCGCTTTTGCCAGTTTTGGTGGAAGTCTGAGCTATTCACAAGGACACAAGGAGAAGTTCCAGGCTAAGGTAGCTGTGGATGAACTGTTGTTATCAGAACTTATATCCATGATTCTCTTCCTTGTGTATTGTAGGCAGAAACGCACATGCTGAGGAGGAGGAGAGAAAGTATAAACAAGTTGTGGTTTACTGGTAAAGACATTTAAACAAATTCTTTTAGCATAAACATGTTACATTTACAGCTTAAGGGAACTGGCAGGAGAAGGGAAAAGTCCTTTAACTTTCTTAAGTGACTCCACTCAGTACTGGGTGCCTCAATACTGTTAGAAAGGAACTCATAATCTGTGGATTTGGGGGGATATTTTCTGTATTTAAGTTGTCTCTAGGAAGTCCTTTTGGATTTTTTCTATACCCTGATTTTATAATTTTTTGTTTCGATAGTATGGGAAGAAGATAGTCAGTGAATAAAGTGGAATGAAATGATGTGGCAGTACTTAAAGAGCAAGGGATTTGAACCAAGACTGTCTTAGTCATTGTATACCAGCCAAACCAGGACTGTCAAACTTTGCGCTGCCAAAATTAAAAGTAATAAATTCTCTTTATCTTCATTTATTCTGCTGCAACTGTCTAATAACCTGTATTCATTATGCTGGGGAGTCGGATTGATGCTAAACTCTTCTAATTGCAGCTCTGGTCCTTTCAAATGAAACTTCACAAATTTGTTCCAGTTGTTTTTCCTTTCACATCATTAAGTGGCCATATTTTTTTTTTTTCACTCTGTGGCTCCATTTAAAATATTTCTTTCCATTTTATGGCATAGATTTTGGACTACAAAACCTCTGTTTTCATCTCCCTTCTTTATATTCTTTCTTCTTGCTGCATTTCTTTGGTGCAACCTTAGAATTTAACTAACAAAAGGGGCTTCTTTAGAAAAAGAATCTTACATTTAGGAGAATTAAATGGAACATTTGCAGCTCATTGTGCATTCTGAATTACAATTATATACCAATATGGCTGGTGGATGAAATATTGTGACGATATCTGCAGTAAGGGCCTGCTGTCATCCCTTTTTCATTCTGTGTATAATGTAACTGCTTGAATAAAAGAGTTAAAACATGTAAAATTTCAAGGCAGCAGCAGCATCAAAATTTTAATTTTGTACTGAAGTAAAGAATTAGAGAACTGCATTTAAATTATTTTCCACTACTCTCATCTCTTAAGGCTGAGTTCATAATTCCTTTGGTAACTCTGTCACTATTTCACTGTTGCTTAAATGGAGCATTATTTTGTTACTCCCTGCTAATTTGGGTATATCAAAGTAGTGACATTATTTGCATTGTTTTTGGCAAGAAGAGCTCAGATGTGTGAAACCAGCTGGCTTCCCTTGTAAACTCCTCTTCCTCCATCAGTAGCACCCTTGACTTTGATTATATGTGTATTTTAATATCAGAATTTTCTAAAGCTGTGTTTAAACAAGGTGTTCTTAAAAAGGCTTTGTGTTTTCTGAAACCTGTGATATATTATTGAAAATAAGTTGCAAATTTGCAACAAGCTGTACACTTCAGTCACTGGATGGTCTATGATTAATCTATTGGAGTTAATGAGTGGGAATTGGGATTTGTAACCTCTGTCTCCAAACCCATCAGTGATTCATCCTGTGGCTGTGAACAAATCATATGGAAAGAGGCCTGAGGCACTTCCTTTCCTTAAAAATTGAGGAGAATCCTGCTGCACGAGTATGCGTGGAGAAGTATAACATTTTTCTACAAAACCTGAAAGAAGAGTATTTGTTAAAAACAAACACTTAAAACTAGCTTAAGAGATTGTTACAATTAAAATGTAACCCCTTTTTCATGCTCCATTTCTTTTCAGCTTTTTTTCCTCTGCCTTTTCTCCCACTTCATACACAGTGAACTCTGCACTCACATCCACTCACTCCACATCCTCACTTGGTAAAATGTTTTTCTTCCTTGTTCTTAGTGTTTATTGGATTGGTTCTTTTGTTCTTTCCTGAATATTTTTTTCCCCTTCAGTAGTTACTTTTTCTTTCTGCTCTTCTTGGGTACAATGTCTTTGAGTACAATACTTACTGACTTCAGTGGTGAAGGAAAAAATGAAGTATTCTTGGCAATATTAATACATTTTCTGATGAGTTGGTATTCCATAACAATTTTATGAGACTGTGAAGTAATGATAAATTGACTGGCTGTCTTACAATACTAATTGAGTCCCTTGCATTGTCTATGGAAGAATGCCATACTTAATGTCTTTCCTACTATCTTTAAACTAAACCAAAGTGACAAAATTAGTAACTTAGTTATAGGGAAATGAGAGGAGAGAAAAAGAACACTTCTAGGTTTGAATAGAAAAGATAGATTCATGGAGTTCTGAACATAGCAAGAATGCTTTACTGAGCAGAAGCTCTTCTGGAAAAAGTCTTGTAATTGTTCTGTTGTGATTAAACATTCCCTTCCATCAGGAATTTTGAAGGAATACAGAAAAACTGTCTGAGCAAAGCCCTGATAGAATTAAATCTGCTCAGAGCTGTCAAGGGCAACAAGAAAAGCTTCTAGAAGTATACTATATATATATTCTAGAAGATGATAAAAGGAAAACAAAGGAAAATGTGGGACCTCTCCAGACAGAGACCTGGGTACTTGGGACATGAAGACTGAGGTGCTCAGTGGCTTTTTTTGCCTTAGTCTTCATTGAAAAATCCTCCAGCCACACCAGCTAAGTCGCAGAAGGCAAAGGCAGAGACTGAGAAAATGTAGAACTGCCTGCTGTAGCAGATTAGGTTTGANACAAGAAAAGCTTCTATAAGTATACTGATGATAAAAGAAAAACAAAGTAAAATGTGGGACATCTCCAGACAGAGACCTGGGTATTTGGGACATGAAGACTGAGGTGCTCAATGGCTTTTTTGCCTCAGTCTTCATTGAAAAATCCTCCAGCCACACCAGCTAAGTCGCAGAAGGCAAAGGCAGAGACTGAGAAAATGTAGAACTGCCTGCTGTAGCAGATTAGGTTTGAGACCATCTAAGGAAGCTGAAGGTGCACAAGTCCATGGGACCTGGGGAAATGCATCTGTGGAACCTGAGGCAACTTACAGGTGAAGTGGCCAAGCCACTATCAATCATATGTGAGCAGTTGTGGCAGTCCAGTGAAGTTCCCACTGACTGGAAAAGGGGAAACATAATTTGGTATGTTATGTGTAACATGGAAAATAAGGATGTGGTTGGTGACAGCCAACATGGCTTTAATAAGGACAAATCATGCCTGACAGATCTGATGTCTTTCTATGACTTGATTACAGCACTGGTGGATGAGGCAGATTGGCCAGAGCATGGTGCCTATGACACCAGGGTTGAGTCCCTCTACAGGCCATTCACTTAGAGCTGGGCTCAACAATCCTTGGGGGTCCCTTCCAGCTCAGAATATTCTGTGAATCTGCCTGGACTTGTGCAAAGCATTTGACACTGTCTGGTACAGCATCTTGGTCTCTAAACTGAGGAGACATGGATGTGCCACATGGGTCACTCGGTGTATAAGGAATTGCCTGGATGGTCGCACTCAACGAATTGTGGTCAATGGGTCAATGTCTGAGTGGAGACCAGTGATGAGTGGAATTCCCAAGGAGTTGGTTTTTAAACTGGCACTGTTGAACATCTTTGTCAGTGACATGGACAGTGGGATGAAGATCTCCCTCTGCAAGCTGGCTGACATCAACAAGCTGTGTGGTGCACTCGGCATGCTGGAGGGAAGGGATGTCATCCATAGGCATCTTCTTCCACCTGAGAGGTGGGCCGGTGCCAATCTCATGAATTTCAGTAACTGGATCAGGGCAATCCCAAGAACAGGTAAAGGCAGAGAGTATTCTGTGTAGATTGAGAGCAGCCCTGAGGAGAAGGACTTGGTGTCCTTGGATCAGAGGAGAAGGTGTTAGTAGATGAGAAGCCCCACGTGACCCAGCAGTGTGCACTCACAGACCAGAGATCCTGGAGTTGCATCATCAGTAGGAGCAGATTGTCCTGATTGTAGATGTTAATAATTCTGATGCTTACAACATTATCTTTTCTGTCCAGTTAACCAAGCATGCAGTACACACTTCTGTAAGAAACAGATTATTAGTGGAGCTGATGGTACCAGGTAGCAGGCTCTTTTTACTGAGTGTGATGTATTAATGGTTTATGCTTATTCTTTATTTAAAAATAGCTAGTCATTGGGGATGAGTAGTTTTTACACACTCTTCCTCTAGATGGAACCACTCTGCTGCTTCACTTGGATGAAATACTATTTGTTTAACAGCTGAAGAATCTGTTACAGTGTGTATTTGCAATCATGCATCTGTGTTCACATGTGCACATGTGGCTCAGAGCAATCTGTGTGACATTAGAGCGTGATGCAAGAGAAGGAGTGCTCCTGGGGTTTGTGTTGCTTCTGGAAATAAATAATTTGAAGGTAGTGTCTGCATGCTTTGATCTGTTACAGAGTAATGAAAATTACTATCTTTATGGGAATAATGACCTATTTATTCTACAGCTGGTGAAATGCTTCATCTTGTCCATCATCTCTGCAAAGTCTATTTCAGAGTTTATAACCAGACTGCTAGCAAGAGCACTCACCATATTCACATGTTGTAATCTTTTCTGTTTGTGAGTTTGTACACAGAACTTGGTTGACTATAGCAGATATTTATACCTCTATTTTCGGTAGAAACATCTTGCTTAATTTCTTGCTTTTCTATTTAGATTTGTTACTTCCAGAAGCTATCCCATTGAAAATATGTTTCTTCTTTATTAACACTTTCCCCATGTTTTCAGATCATGAGTTTTTGAGTACGTTGTGAGTACAACTTTTCTAAGGTTCCCGTGCTTTTACCTGACTTAAAAATATTCTGTTTACCTTGTTTTCCCAGTTGTTAATGTGAGGTATATGTATTACATAATATACTCTTCATACTTTTTTCATTGAATTGTGAGCCACAAATATTACTTACACTGGATAGTTTACTGTTTCTAAGAGCAGCACTCTTTCCAAGGCCTGTGTCACTGCAGGCCATGCAAAAGATTCAGAAGATAGACTACTTGGATTAATTATCTGCTTAATCAGAATCCAACATAGTAAAAGGTTGTCCAAAGGAGAAGAAAAAAAATGTCATAATACAGTTAATTTAATGGGTTTTAGCCTTCGTTTTCTCCCAGAATACTGGAAGGGTGCATGACCCTACACAAAACCAGCATCAATAAATATATAAAAGGTGCTAGTTCTTGCTCCCCAGAAGCTAAGGAAAGAAAGACTTAGTCATGCAAGTCTTTAAGAACTTATCAGCAAAACTCTAAATGAGAGGTTAGAAATCAGATTAATTTAGATCGTGTTTGTATGGAATAATAATAAGCTACTTGAACTGAAAGAATTAGAGACATGATAAAGGAAATTTAGAGAGGATGTCAAAGAGAAGTCAGCAGACTGGGAGGAGGTTTGCCATGTGTATGGCAAACACACACACACCAAAAAAAAAGTAGGTGGGGAGGAGTCACACAAATGGCACCTTCTTCTGTGGAGGAAATGGTTACAATTGTGAACTACTGGATACATTTCATTAAAGATTTAATTTCATTAAAGATCCATGTTTGCATGTTTAATTTCATTAGATATACATGTTTGCATGTGTCTGCAACCACAGTACTATAATTTAACTAAAACAGACAGCTGAACTTTTGCAAATTTTAATGAAACTGTATTGTCTAATGATTGCTGGTAATTGTTAAATATCATGTTTATCATTTTGAATTGTCACCATGCCATTAGTTATTAAATCTATTTTCATTTCAGTAAAAGTCAGTCTCTACAAGGACTGACATATTTGTGTAGGTTGCATATAAATATAACATATACCTTAGGAGAGGACAACAGGTGCAACACATCACCAAAGAGCAGGAGAAAGGAAAGAAATGTTATCCTGGCTGAGGCAAAGAAATGTGCATTAAACGAGGCAAGCACATGAAATGATACCTTGTCTAAGAAGGAAATGTTTGCATCTCTGAGGAAACAGAACAGGATTTGTTTTGAGAGGAAGAATAACCACAGGAGGAAATAAATAAGTCTCAGTGACAAAAGTTGAGGGAGAATTCAATGATCAGGTTAATTATAAAATGCTAAATGCTTCACCAAAAAGAGATACTCAGTGAGGGTTGTACCCTGAGGGTTAAGATATGCAGAAAGATGGAAAATTGAATAGAAACAAAAGAAAGTCTGTGGAAAGATTCAGCTTCCTTACCTTTGTCTTCATAAAAGATTTAACTTTGAACTGTTTTGGAAGTTTTAAGGAAATATTTTTGTTTTAATCTTAAACAGCCTGGTGTCAAGGGTTAGAAAACTCCTGGGTAACAACATACCTCATCCAATCCTATTGTGAATCAAACAATTCATTCACTCTGTCTTTTAAGAAATATTCTGTTTGTCCAGCATGTGTCCGGGGTGACCAGTGGTAATAAGTTTTCCCCTGGAAAAGTGTCCTAGCGTCACATGAGTCTGTGTGCCCCAGTCACTGGTGGGGGAACTGAGACAGCAGTTTTTAAATGGGTCTCCAGTGAGCTTGCCAGAAAACATTTTAAAACTGTTTCCCTTGTTATGGTATAATATGATACGTCTTCCCATCTCTATGGAGTAGGATTTCTGAAAAATTAAAAAGATTTCACAAACAAACAACAACCAAAAAAACCCCCATCTCCTATGCCCCCCCTTGCCTCCCATCATACACACAGGAAAAAAAACAAACCCAAAATTAATTAAGAAGGCTTCTTAGGAGAGCTGGAGAATTGCACAGCAATCTCTCCTGGTCTGAAATGTAGTGACCTGGCTCAGCCTTGCCATTGCAAGCTCCTGCCAGCTGCAGATGCAAGGCTTCCAGGGGACCCTTCCTCCAGGTGTGCATTTGAAAATGCGGTGTTTAGGCCAAATATTTTCCTTTTATTTTACACTTAGTTTTGAAATTGCTTTGGATTCAAAGATATAAGACATCGTGTCATCACGTTTTTGTACCAGCACTGTTACTTTCAGTTAAGGAGTTGACCCCAGTCTTAGTTATGTTTCTAAGCTGCATAAAGTGATCCCTCTAAATTTTGAAGAAAAATGCTGAAGTAGTGTAGTCTGAAATAAACCTCAGACATGAACTGAAATAACTTTTTCTTAAAAGAGAGAAATAAAAAGGAGACAGAACAGAGAAGATAAAACCTCTTTCCAGAAATAGTGGTGTTTACCTGTGGTGCAGCCAGAGATCACAGAGGCGATTTTTGCTTGGTGAACTCTCTGCAGTCACTCATAGCAGAGCTCTGGTTGGATTCAAAGAAAGTATCTCTGCCTGCTTGTGCAAAGCTTGCCCACAGTACCAGTTGTTACTGTGGGGCTCTGTCTCAGGAACACTGAACAGGACTTTCTGTACTCTTAGAGAAATGGCATGATTGTATGCAGAAAAAAATCTTTCTTTTCTTAGATGCTGTAAAAACATAAAAGGAATAGTGTAGTTGTTTGACATTAGGGAAGTCATGTATATTCTAGAAAAAATAAATCTATTCAGAGTACATGGATGGTAGATGAGACAGAAAAGGGGACTACTACAGTAAAATAGTAAATTTTGTTCAAGAAAAGTTCAACCAACTGGAAATAAAAAATTTGTAAAACTGCCAAAGTCAGTGAGACCCAAAGCAATTTGCTGATTGAATGATGATAACATGTACATGTGCCTGTGGGTTCTGTTTAGTTTCTGTACTTTCATGCTGTAAATTTAAAGCATGTGAAAAGGGACAAATTAGACAGCAAAATAAAACCTTTAGTGTCAGTAATTTCTTTAGAGCTGGTATGGTATTTTTTATGTATGTTTGTCAAGTCTCTGGGGTGCTCTCCAAATACAAAGGTGTTTGAATCACAAATTGAAAGTAACTTCTCTGTCACTTTTCTGTCACCTAAAATGTGGATTTCTCACCTAAAATGGGGAAATTATTTTTTAAAATGTTTTATAAATGATTGCAATCTGATTCCTTGATTTAATATAGCAAATTACATTGATAGTTCATATTATAACAATTTATTTTGCCTGGATAAGTTGTGGATGCACCATCCCTGTTAGTGTTCAAGGCCAGGTTGGATGGAGCTCTTGGCAACCTGATCTAGTGAATGGCATACTGCCTGTGGCAGGGGGCTTGGAATTGGAAAATCTTTGAACTCCTTTCCAAACCAAACAATTCTATGATTCCATGAATATAAGTGACTAAATTATTGGGGTAAATGCAAAACTCTCACTGTGTTTTCAATAGGTTAACATTTTCAGTTTGAACTTTAGAACTCAGGGTGCTTCCCAAACTGAGTGGTGCAGTGTGGTATTGTTATTATAACCCTACAGACCAGTTTGTCCAAGCTGGAGGGTTGACCACTGGCGGTGAACATTAGGGCCAAGGAAAAATTGATCATAAGAAATTCCTTCTTTCTGGCCCGGGGAATTGTTTAAGTCTCCCAGTTAGAACTGGATGAGAAAATAAAATGTGTCACATCTCACAACCTTACTCACAACTCAGAAGGATAAAGTCTGTTTACAGTCCAAGGCAAGTAAATTGGTTGAATTTAAGGCCTATTTGATGGAATTGTAATGGTGTCTTGCCAAAACAAGATGCGAACTCCAGGAAGCTGGAGAAGGTATGATCAGGATGACTTTTAGCCCCCAAGGCTGGTTCTCTTGTTTTGTTTCAGCTTTTTGAGTCAGGATGTCTTTGCCAGCCCAGCACCAAGAAGAATATATGGGAACATGTGGGCTGCTGCTGTGCGAGATAAACTTGTTCTCCAAATGCTCTAAAGTCTCAGAGATCAGTGGGAATATCTGGCTTCACATATTTTGTGAAAATGAAGTTTCAAGACTTTGCCATTTGCTGTGAAGGGAGGCAGACTGTAGACACTAGGAGACCCCATTGCTGCTGTGGCCACTGCCTCCATCCTCCTGCATCTACCTGCCTCCTTCTACCTCCTGCCTGCCTCTTCCAGCCTTCTCCTGAGGAGGAGGAGGAGGCAGCAGCGATGTGGCCTCTTCACCAACTTAAGTTGAAGATAGATTGCAGCCTCAGTGTTACATATTGTGAATCACATTGAGATAAAGATGTTTCTGGCAGGTTATAAGCTTTATAAGAATCTCTCCCATTTTTCCTTCACGTGAACTCGTCTGGGTTTGCAGAGTGGTCTGTCCCACTGGCTCCTCTGAGCTCAGGAGGCCGCTCTCTGGCACTACTGACAACAGGACACTCCTATTAACAGGCACCATAAATTGCTGCCCACCATTCTGTCACGTGCTGGTTGCTTTCATCCCTCAAAGCCCGAGATGTGCTCCTGAGCTTGCTCTGCTGCTGGAACATTTAATTTGGTGCATGAAGTATGATGTAATTTGTGGCCTTTTTCCAGTACACTACTCTTGATTATATTGGATTGTGTTGGGCAGCCCAGGAGGATAATCTGTGTATATAATACATAAATATTACCTGGCCAAGCTGAACTTTATTTAATTACCTTTTCTTTGTCCCCTCTTCTGCCTTTTCTCCCCAGAATGTCTCTTTGATTTTAACTACAAGAGTACTCTAAGCCAGAGCCAAGTGTTTTTCCTTGATCTGTCTTGGACTGGCTGCTCCCACCCCTCTTTCCGTCTTCCCAGCATGCAGATGCTATAACATGAGAAACAGAGATACACATCCATCATATCATTTTGTCTATAGCAAATATAAATAGGCATGAGAAAGGAGAGATTTTTAAATGGCTGTATAAGACAGAATATTTCTTGATGCATGGTCTTCAAGTAAAATACTGTAATCTTTTCTTTTAATGGTGTTTTTGAGAGCATTTTTGGTTTGAAAACTGTGCTTTGCAGTATGTTGCTTGTCCCTGAGGAGTGATGTGACATAGTAGGACAGACTCTGATTTGAACTGGCTTTTCACTGATGATTTCATTGATTAAAAGACAGTGTTTTGTGAGTTTAAAATGTAACTGTCTCTCTGAAAGGCTTTCTCAGTTCTAGTAGTGATTTTGAATATCACTCTTCTGACCTCCATTGGTTTTAGCAATTTGGGCTTGAAATGCTTGATGATGTTGTCTAACAGCAACATCTAATAAACTCGGTTATTGCTATAGTCTCGGATATTTGGGTTTTCAGTCTGTGACATTTTTCAGTTGTATCAATTGTTTCAAACAGTATAATCTGATGGTGTATTTAATTAGGGTTAGAAGTGAAGAAAAAGTTAAGATAAATTTTTGTTTCCCCAAGCACTGCTATACTTTTCGTGGGTTTGCTTGCGTGTGTACAATGTTTTTGTTGTTTTGTTGTGTAAGATATTGCAGATGAGTCAGTTCTTTATTTTTGTCTCTTTGTGTTTCTGAAGGAGCTGCTTGAGTGATCATAAGACAAAGAACATAAGAATAAAAAGAAAACATTCAAGTCATGTCAGTAACTCATAGTAAAGGATATTACACAGCTATTCAAATAAGTGCATTAAAAAGCATTTAATGTAAATATATTAGGATGAGAGATGCCCATGAATGGGTTGGGGTAGTAGGTTCAATAGTGTACTTGATGAACTTTTGATTTTTTAATACAAGAATTATTCAAAACTTTTCAAGTATAGAAACAATTATTACATTTTAAAAAAGAGAGATACCAGAACTCCTTTTGCTCACCAAGGCTTGAGGAATTTTGTTTCATATCTTTGAATTAATATGCTAATTCAGGAATTGATACCTTTCTTAACATGTAGTACACCTTTTTTACAAAAAGGTTTGATTTGCTTTGCCATTGATTACTGGTATTTTCTTTTGATTATTTTTTCTCAGTGATTTTGAATACAATTTAAATTGTGACACTCACCAACTCTTGAATTTCAGTTCTTTGAATATTTTTAGTACTTCCATGATTATCTGTATACAATGAACTGAAATACCACTGAAATACTACATTTACATACTCTTTAAACTTTGCCGTGAGCCTGTAATTAATTTTCTACTTATAAATATCTAATGTGACTTTTTCATTAACCTCTAAAGCATGATGCAGAAGCCAGTAAAAATCAGATACTTTTTGTTTTCCCTTTCTTGTGGTGAGCCACTTTTTTTACACTTTCCTGCATTATTATGGAACTTTTTTTTTTTTGTGTGCTGTATAGGACAGATATGGAAAGAAGATTTTATCCTTCCAACCTTAGAAACTAACTACAGGAACAGATACTATAGGTTATTAATATGCATAGAATTTCTTCCTGTTCTGAGAACCATCTTCTCTGAGTCAGCTGCAGTATCTCAGATAATGTACTTTGAAAATATGAATGATGATTATAAACTATGACAAATGGTGAAGGATTATTTTTGAATCAAACTTTGAGTTATCTGAATTTTGGTTGGTTTTACAGCTTCGCAGTTGGTGGCTCTTTGTAAATCCATCCCATTTTTTCCCAGGGGCCTAGCAGCTGGGCAGCAGCCTTCTTGCCCTGCTACTTGACTCGTCCATTCATGCCATGCACATTGACTCTGAATTGTGCAGCTTGGAGGTTTGGTACAACCATGGCCTGTATTCCAGAAGATTTTTATTTTGAATGAGACTAGAAGAAATAAGCTGATCCTTTGAGAAACACTAGTTACAAGTATGGTTTGGAACAGGCTGTGGGGATCTACCTTGAGCGAGGGGTTGGTCTGCTGCTGTCCCTGGTTTGGCTGGCCAGGCTGGGTGGTGTTAGCGCTGCTGGCTGGGACTCAGGGGAGGGATGGGAGGCTGAGAGTCAGAGGACTTGGAGGGGAGCTCAGCAGCTGGGCTGTGCAGTCACGAGTCACTTGGTGGCAGGGAGGGATGAGAGCCGAGATGCAGAGCTGTCGGGGACAGCAGCAGGAGGGCACGGGCTCTGAGCTGCAGTATCTTTCCACTGTCAGTAAGCAGATAGTGTCTCATCCTTTCTGAGGCCTGGCCATTTCTCTGTGTAAAGAATAGTAATTATGGTTTGGCAGCCCATGTCACGGTGTGTTGTGTATGCAAAGGCTTTTTTTTAATGATCTTCGTTAAGCAGTGCAGGCCTATAATGTTCATTTAATTGCTTCACAAACTTTAATGAGCAAGTTTGAAGCATTTTTTTTGCAAGATCACAGTCTTATTTCTGTTTAGTATCTGGAGAGAAGACACATTAATTCCAGCATCTGCTTATTCTGAAGAGCCAGAATGAATGATTCGGGTGATGTGCATCTGTTTGAGCCACAGCTCTGAACTGAGGACAGTGGCTGTGAGGCTTGTTGCAATCAAAATCAATGCATGCATTCATACGGTTTCTTTTCTGGTGGTAATGGTGCTGGAATTTTTATTAAAACCTATAAAAAGAGGAAAACCTCACATAAGAAAGCATTGAGGTTAGGAAGTCAGTTATTTGAAAGCTAAAACAGCCTAAAATTCTCTGTATAGGCTGCAATGTGGTATGTCAAGACCAAGAGCCAAATTATCTTTTTCCTAAGATCATGGCTGTATTCATCACTGGATGACTGATACTCAGGGGAAAAAAAAATCAATTTTCTTGATGTGAGACATCATTTTGTTTCTGAAGGCAGAACTAAGTAAGTAAATGTAGGGCAGGAAGAGAGAGGATATTTTTATGAATAAAATGGAAATAGATTTGGTGCTTACTTGGCTTTTGGCAAGGCTGAACATTTTGCTTAAATCAGAAATGCTGTTAATAGTCTAAGTGTCGTGTGTACCACCATTTGGGAATACCCAGCTTAAAACAGGTCTGTGATCTCAAAATTGAAGTGATGAAGATTTGTTTGCAGAGCTGCTGAGTATGCAGTACACAAGTGTGCTCTAAATACAGAAGGCATTACAGAATGTTGAATTCTTGAAAGGATCAGACCAGAATCCTCTCAGACTAGATTCCTCATTAACTAATGGACTCATCTGGAATTTATATTCCAGCTATCAAATGAGAATAACAGCACCAGCTTCCCTCACAAGCATCTTCTGAAAACATGCTCATTAAAGACAGAAAAACTATTGGGTGTTGCAGTGACTGTACAAAAAGTGCCACATCAGAAAGGAGAGGATACATGGTGCAGAATATTTCTGTCATTTTAGGTTTATCGTTCAGCATTGTTCCTCTTATGGACACCTTCTGCTTTCTACAATGAAATTTCTTAATTCCAGAGGACACATTCCTTGTGTTCTCTGAAATTAAGGATTGCACTGTCGGTCCTACTTATAACAGGGTTAATTTCTGTACTTTCTTGTCTTGTTAGCATCTAAATTTTCAACCCTTGTTGTCTCTTATTTCATTATATTTTAACAGGAGGGGTTTTTATAATGTATGCTGTTGGCACTTATTTATCTGCTTAAAGTAAAATTCAGTATTTCAAAATCCTTCTGTATGAGGGAATAAATGTAGTTCATTTTATTTGAGCATGTCTGGCAAGCTATTAGCAGCTACTGCTCTAAAATTCTATGAACTGAGTTAATATTAAGAAGGAGAAAGCTCCTTGCCAGCTGTTTTTCAGCTTGTATGTGTAGGACCAAATGTATATTTATTGTCACAGTGTATAGGGATAGATGTGATCAAATCCATTCTACATCAGTGACAGTACTGTAGGATACCTTTGTGTTCGATGCCAATGTAACAGACTCTACTTACATTCTTTAACTTGCAGAATGGAATTAAGTAATTTCTCTGTGAAATATTTTCTTTAATATGTCTAGACATGGTATATTTGAAACAGAACTGTTTCTAATAACTGCTTAACATCTCATTGAGAATTTTTCCCTGCATAAAGTTTCCACACTGCTGGATTTATATCCAGTTATACACCTTTGTATTCTACCTGTCCAACTACTAGAATTTGAATCTCAGTGCCCTTAGCGAAGGCAATCATCCACTCTTTATTTTAGTCTCAGTCATTTAGAATTACAGATATCGCTTCAGCTCCATGAGACTGAGTAGACTTAAGAAAAAAAAGGGGATGTAATTAAAAACTGTGTGCATATAAACCTTCTTTCTAGTATATGCAACACAGAGTGTACCAGACTTAGCTTCTGATTACCTACAATGTGGACTACAGAAAGTGGAAAACTGTAAGTATTTAGAAATCAGATTGTTATTTCCAATGAGAAATACACACATTTTATCTCTGTCCCAGTTGCATAAGCAGTTTCTAGAGTTTCTTTTAACAAAATAAGAAGTTTATGTTGCCATCTTGGAAAAGACCTTAGTATTATTTTAATACCCACAAACAAATCACGAACCATCCACAAATTGAATTCTTGGAATCATAAACCCATTGCATTTATGCAAATACGTTAAATAATCAGTGTAAAGTGACAGATGATGCTTGAAGCATAATCTAGGTCTGTATCATGAGTAGATAATAATATTAAGTTCTTATTTAGAAGTCCTAGAAAAAGGGTATGTTGTAATGCAAACTGCATCCGTCTGTCACAGTCAGAATATCTGTCAGCTGGACTTAATTTTGTACATTTTTTAAAATTGCTTTTTGTCAGATTGCTCCCTTGTTCTGCTTAACCATTTTCTTTTCTATTTTGTGTTTCGTTTTCTTCTTTTCAAGATAAAATATCACCACTTTGGGATGGCACTGTACCTTTTTACCTCATAGCTTATATTTGTATTTAAATTTATATATATATTTGAATATGGTTCCGGCAGGTCACTTTCTTTGGACATTTAAGGATATGCTTTGGAAAAAGCACATTTGAATGAAATGCTCTTTGTGAGTTGTGTAGATACTCTCAGTAGGATTTGCAGATGTTCTCCCAGGGAAGGATGATGCTGCTCACAAGCTTGGTGCTCAGGTGCCATGTAGGTACACTTGGACTGGACCCATATCTGAGCAGTAGCAAGCAGCTGCACAGAGCTCTTTAGGTACGTAGTGCCACTCTTTGACACACTGCTTTCTGGTGAATCCATGGGACTCCAACAAACTCTTCCATCTGGAAATGGCCTGAAACACTCCCCTGTAAATTCATGCAGCTACTGAAAGTAGGATCCCTTTTCTCTTGTTTTTAAAGACAGTGCAGTCTGGCTTGTTGCACTGCGCTGTTTCTCTTATAATGGACTGCTCCAAATGCTCTCATACTGTGCAGTGAAGCATAAGTATTTTGCAAATGGTACTGGCCCGTGTGCTGAGTGAGGAAGCAGAGGTCTTCCTGTATAATCCGATTTCAATCAACTCACTCTAATCACTACTGATAGTTGCAAAATTTAGCCTGGATCTGCTGTGGTAATCTAGATTGACAGGAGGTAAAAGTAAAAGGACAGAAGGGCAGAGGAACAAAGAGAAACAAGCAGGAACAGTGATTTTCTGCCTTTGCTTGCCGTTCTGGGACGCGCTCGGTGACGGCGGTGAGCGCAGCGCTGCGGGAGGGTGCCGTGAGAACAGGTGCCCTCTGCGGGGCTGGAGCGACAGCCACCACACCACGGGCACGGACGGTGCAACAGGTACCTGCCCGAGCTGTGGGCATGCATTATTTATTGACATCGAGATCCTAATTCTCTTTATTGCTCAAGATCCTGGGGTCGTGAAATATTCAGGCATAGCAGCAGTTAAACAGTGCAGCCAGCAACTGTGTGTCTTTGACATCCTCTGAAGGCGAGTGGTTTCCAGTGCTGCGGCTCATTCTCCTACAGCTCAGGGCTTGGCTGGAAGCTTGGAGGATAACTGGACTCTGCATTTTCTCGCTGGGTGGGTGAAGTGTCTGTGGAAGTAAGTCCCTTTGACTTTTGGTTTTAACTTTTCAAAGAGAAGAGCCAGCTCTGGATTTCATGGATGTACAGAAGTACAGCCAGCTGCTGCTGAAGGCAGATATGTCTCTGTTTGACTGGATTGTACATTGGGAAGAAAAATGACTTTTTTCATTGTTACCTGACCACATGCTCAGTGTGCCTGTGTCAGCCAGGCTAAGGAACTCTACACCTTGGGGTAACCACAGCACCTGGACTACTCCTCCATCTGACTTTCCATGCTGGTGGGGCTGTTGTTGGTCGTTTCAGCCTTGCATGTTGCCATGCTAAAAACACCCAAGGCTAAAAATGTGTCCTGGGTAAGTACAGAAGCATGAACAAGTTTCTATAGGTATGGATTTTTCAGGTATATATGAATATGCTTTTCTCTGTATATGTGGAAGGGTAAACTTTGAGGTGTAAGGTAGATTAAAAGATTATAAGTCATTATGATCATAGTTATTTAAAATATTTCTAGGAATTAAGAAAAAATTACATTGTTTTGAACACTGGAAGGAACTGAACGAGGAAATATTATGGCAGACTTTCATCTTACTTGTTTATTATATATACTTTCCATCTGTGCCACCAGTAAAGGGTTAATGCTACATACTTTTACATCAACTGAAAAATTTCTGTGGCTTTTGGATGCACACTTAAGACTTAAAGAGTGAGGTTTAAAGATTTTGAGGGGAGTAATGAATAAATGTAGTTTAATTTCTATTTTTTTATATTTCAGTGGTTTGATGCTGTAGGTGTCTTTTATGTAGTGTGATTCACATCTATTCACTATTTTAAAAGTCCCAGGAGTTGTTTCGGTACGTTGTAATAAGTTGTAATACATAGTGGGATGAGAGAGTCCGCCTTCAGTGTCTTTTCTGTTGGCTTTCTTCTTTTTAAGTAAGAAAATACATTGTTATTTTGTCCTTATCCATTATTTCTGTATCAGAAACTAGGATTCCTGTTGGGAAGTAAAGTAAGCCATGAAATACAATTCCTGAGTAAGTAACAGTGCCCTTTGCTAACCCCCATCATGTATGATTATGCAACTCTACCAGCACACAGCCAGCTCTACCGAATGAGCACAGTATCCTCAAAACCCTGATCCACGCAGAGTCCTGGAAATGCTGGCAACTGCTCAATAAATACCTTTGGGGCTTCTTCAGTGACCTCACCGAGTCCCAGATATTGTCCCAAGTGTTCCCCATAACTGCATTACCTTGTCTACTGTGCCAGGGTTGTTCAGGAGTAAAGGATATCACTGCCGGCTCTGAGGTTCAGATCCCTGCTGTGAAAATGTATTACGTTTCAGATTACTTAGAAATTTAAGTGTGTTCATGAAGCGGATATGAGCCTAGTTGAGAGATATTTGTATCCCCCAGTTTATGTACTGAGGGATAAACTGCTCACATACGTAGTGTCTCTTCTTGAAAGTAGAAATCTCATATGTCTGCAGCTATGGTGGGCTCCAAGTTTGGCTATTCAAATATAAGTTATATTTAGGTATTCAAATAACTGTTTCTGGGGATTATGTTGGAGAATGCTGAAATACTTACAGTTACCCATAGTTTTGCATTGTAGAAGAGTCACCAAGGATAAAATAAATAAGTCCTTTCTTGGTCTCCGTCCTTTCATTACCAATTTGCATAAAAAAAGGAAATAAATATATGCTGTCATGAAAATGGTAAATTTTGGTAATCGTTTCAACTGGATGATTGATACAGGGTTTATCTATCATAGCATAGCTCTACGTTGTGGATATTAATGACCTTTAATTGCTTCACTAAACCCATAGTTGCACATGTGAAATGTATAAACTATAAACTGATTTGAAAATTCCAGTGCAAAAACGACAACTTACAAGACTGCAAATGTGTGCTGTATAAAGAAATTGATGCTGCATCCAAACCACTGTAGCATCTGCAATTACTTCTACTTCATGTACTATTTTTTCCTTTTAATAAAAACCACATAAAATTTCTGCAAAAATTATCGATAAGGATTTCTGACTTCATTTTTAACTGTGTATTCTTTAAGAACAGTATTCTATGTAAGACTAATCTATTAGTAATTTACAGTTGTAACTGGATAGTTGTTTGAGCAAAATGAAGAAATTAATAGCTATAAAAGGACGGAGATAGTTTTATCAAAGTCTTGCTTTCATCTTTTCCCTTTTGGTTTTCTTGGGGGAGTGTGTGTTTAACTACTTCATCTGTCTTTGGCAATATAATATAAAACTTATTCACTATTAAGTGATGGAAGGTGTCACTTCCTTAGTAAGTATAATTTGTGACCAGTATTTTAATTGAGAAAAAGAATACCTATTGCTCTGAGGATGCTTAAAACAAATAATAAGAATAGCGGGGGGGGGGTTTAATGCTTTAATGTTTTGAAAATCTGACATACCCTACAGTGAAGTATAAGGGCACCTTAAAGAATCAGATACCTGCTCAAAAATATCACTTGGTTTAAATCCCAGCAAGTGGAGATTAACTTGAACTCTTCGAAAATCTGGATTTTGACTCTGGAAGTTTTACCTGTCTGGGGATTTTATCTTGACCTTTGTGCATATGCAGTGAAAATATGAGGGTCCCAGGCTGAATCAAAAAGATAAAAGTGCATATTTTGGCTGTAATCTAGCAAGATGCTTGGACATCTGCTGAAATTTCAGTTTAATTTTCACCTGCTTGAAACTTAACGTGTTGGCCACTTTTTGGCAACTACTTTGCTGAATCAGAGTGTTTTCTAACTCTTTGCTTTTCTGTAACTGAAGTTGGCATTTGATCCTTGTATCTTTAGCAGATAATGTTCTTAAGGACAGAAACTATGCTATGCTGGTGTATCTTTTTACAAAAAACCTGCTGCCTGCATAATTTATAGTTCCTCTTCAAGGCTTCCAGGTGTCTACCTGAGTGCCTTCTCCTGTGGAAAAGAAAACCCAAACTTACTACAGTGCTCAAAAACTAGGCAGCCTCTAGGACCTCTGCTAACATTTTGCACCAGTGTGTCTGACAGACCCTGGTTGCTGCCAAGACCCTCACCTCAGAAATTGCAAGGCTTAGAAGTTAATATCTAATGTCTTTCAAGAGCTGAGGAGTTGTCAACTTTTTAATGGGTTGGTTCTTTCCCAGAAGTGCTTCAGACACCATTTGATAGATCTCCATGTCTTCTGTACAGGTTCTGTGAATATCAGCCTTGAGTTTGTGTTTGTGATTGTGAGGAAAGCTTTGGTCACTGCTACGTGTGGTGACTGGCTTTTAAAGGCACTAAATGGTCTTCTAGGAGCTGTGGGGATTTTAGTTTTAAATTAGGTAGAGAATATTTTAACTTTTCTCTCTCAAGTGGCTGTTGGTGCTGCCACATGTGAATATTTTAGAAAATTACTGGGAAGAACTGAGGCTGACCTAGACAAGATGACTGTAAAATCTGTTTGTCATCTAGTGCCTTGGGGTTTTTTATATTTGATTTGCAAAATGAATTCATTTAATTATCCCTAATGGAATAATTTTTTTAAATTGACTCCTATTGACATAAATTTAATTTTCATTGTCCAATGTAAGCAATTTGATTGTTGCTTTATGTAACAAAGCTACCTTTGAGCTCTGTGACAAATGTAGGTAGGACCTAACCTGTGGAAAAGGTAGTAGGTTACAGTAAATGCAGCTATGGGACATGCCATATTTCTTTAAACTATGTTTTTGACCCAAGCAGCAGATGGCTGTGAGAATTGAAAATAAAGGAACTTGGTGTCCCGTTTTGAGACAAATTCAGAGGCGGAAATATCCCCTGATGGAAAGCAGGCCCTTCCGCCCCACCAGGTTCGGGACAGAAAATGTCCCTGGAGGAAAGTGAAGGGGAAAAAACAAAAAGAAAAAACCTATTTATTTAACAAAACAACAAAACACACGGGAAGAGGACAATAATGCTAGAAAACAAAGACTTGTCTGGGCTGGGTGGTTTTTTTCTCCTCTCCCCTCTCAGGCTCCGTTTAAAGACATAGAAAGGCATAAAATTCACTTTTCTGGGCATGGGCAGATGGTATAGGATAAACCATCAAAGGATAAACTCCAAGACAAAAGTCACTCCAAGACACTTGGAAATCTGAAATAACATAGGATCTTCAAAATACGGTTCTATGCCTGTCAATGAAAGATGTCTTCTCTATAGTTTCTATAAACTACTTGGTTAGCCTGTTATACCAGTATATTAGAGGAGTAAGCACCTTCCAGTATTCTGTAAAAGTTATTTAATTATGTATCTGATGTAATTTTCAAGGGCAGCATCATTTTAGTGTTCTAACTACAGCCATCTTTACCTATCCAAGCGTCCTCTGGCCTTTGGAACCATACGAGCCCTGCTGGAGGGTTGCAAACCTTGACTCTGTGCCAAGACAACCTACTGAGCAGAAAGGTCATTGAGCCACAAATACCCAAAATAAATTCTAGCCCTTCAGCTGAAAGCTGTAGAGCTGCCTGCTTGCTCTGCTGTCAGTAGTTATTTTGTGGTACCCACTGCAAAAAAAGAGCAAAGTCTGTGTGGCTCTTTGGTAGAGTAACTCTTCGTCCCTGAAGCACAGGTTGGGGTGGGTAGGAAATTTGCAGCATTGTTGTTACTCTAAGGAGGGTGCTTGTGAGTGCACACATAGTATGTTTCTGCTTTTATTAATATTTAAATTGAGTTGTCAGTGTTGGTATTAAAGAGATAAATCTTCCTGATTGCACAGTATCTTCTGTCTCTGTCTTCTTACTTAATAACTCTCTGTTGCACACCATGTATCACTCAGCTTCAAAGGAGTGGAGTTTACAGAAGAGGAAGACTGACTTTTATGTAATTAATGAAATTGTGATTCCTGATTAGTTCCCTCAGCTAATAAAAGGGATTGATATTTCTGTCTCACTTTATTACTCAAGAAGTGTTGTAATGGTACAGGAAGTGAATGAGAAAATAAGAAAAATAGAATGTAAATAGTGAAATATGCTTGAAATATCACCTAATGGGAAAAAATGGAGTGCTATGTAGTCAAATAAAAGAGAGCAGGGGATAAAATTCTAAGGGAGAAGGGATAAACAAAAAGACAAAATAGAGCTTTGAATCTTAAAATATGTGATATTATTAGAAAGGAAGGATTAAACAAATACAGAAGTACAAAGAGGGAGATGTGGCTACATTAAGAACTCTATTTTTGTACACTTGGGATCAACTTGAAAATAGGAAGTAAAACCAGTAGTTTGAAGGACAGGACAGTGGAAAAAGCTTGGAAATAATAGGGAAGTTATCTGAGGCTGATTTCATGTTTACCCTGAAACATGAAAGATAATGGTAATACAAATGAAATTTGATGTGCTTCTAACAGAGGACAAAAGGTTTCCTCGGGTGAGTTCTCTTCACTTAAGGTTCTTGAGGCACATGGATGAGAGGAAAACTTGCAGAGAAGTACCTGCTGTTCAGAGGTACAGCTATTGCTGTTACTCTGCTGTGGGTTAGCATCGATCCTGTGAAGAGACTGCAAAAGTGCATGAAACCAGGAAATACTGAAAGTGCACATGTCACCTGTCTGTGAAACAGAAATAAAACTGTTGCTCACTTCATAGCACTGTTTTAAAATGTTATTGAAGGGGGGAGTAAACTAGGGTTTGATGGAAGGTCTGTGGAGAGAGCTCCTGACTGCAACAATATCCCTCTGGGCTCAAAAGTGTATCCATGCAATAATTTCAGGAGTATGTGGCGTAAAAGACAACTGATTGCTCAGCTCTGGCTTGCATGGAAGACTCATCCTTTGAGAAATCATGGCTCTTGGCATTTAAAGATTGACACAGCTGAAACAGCTGTAGATATTTTTAGTCTGAAATGCACCATTGTTGGTGAAAAACAGAAAAAAAAATCTTGTATGTTACATTGCTTATGAAGTTGTTTCATTCCAGTAAATTGCTGGGTTGCTGTTTTGGTTCTGTCTTGTCCTGGTCTAGTGTGTGCTGATGTGATACAATACTCTGTCAACTAATCATTGACTGAAGTGACATTGTAATTTGCCTTCTTTCTCATTTTCAAGTTTTCGAGTTTTCAAGTCCTTAGTTTCTAGTGGACACAGCTTTTAGCATTCCTGAGTAATAGAGTAAGTTTCCTCAGCAAACTTCTGATGGCACGTTTTGCTCTCTCTGCTGGCAGCACAGGTTTTTTTCTATTAATAGGAGCAGGTCTGGGTTTTCTCCATCCGTCAGAGGCAGGCCTTTTGTGAAAGCTCCTGTGGCTGCTGGATTGTCTTCCTTTGGTTGCATGGGGCTCCAGTGGTGTCCTGCAGAAAGTTCAGGGGATTCAAAACACGAGAAAAGGCAAAAAGCTTGGGTACATATTATCCCTTCCTCTGTTTTTTCTTGTACTTATTTATCAGTGTAATTCCCACAGATTTTGGTTGGAGCTACATTCACAATCTGATTAGCAGGAAGGTCATCAGGTCACGCAGAACTTTAAGGAGTTTGCTGTAAGCTAGAGGGCTTGCCTCCCTTGACATTTCTGAAAGTTTTCCCTTGGATCAGGGTTCCTGGGGCCGTGCCCCGTCCCCGGAGCAGCGGGGCTGTGCAGTGAGCAGAGCCGTGTGGGCAGCAGTTCCTGCGGGACATGGTGAGCTGTGCGCGCAGGGCTGGGGCTGCACTCAGGCTCTCGTCCAGCAGAGTCACTGCCCGTCCGGGCTGCGTGGGGCTGAGGCACCTCTCCATGACACTGCTTGACTCAGCCCGCCTGATCTCTGGTATTAGGCAGTCAAGTCTGAAAAATAAATTAGTGGTGCATTCCAAATTGGAATCGGTCATTAATTTTAGCAGTTCTGCACAGTGTCGTGACTATTAAAGAGTCTTGAGGGTGATTTATGTTAAAGGTAGAAAGTTGTTGTTGACTGACTTCATACAGTAAGGAGAAGTTCACTTTCCCAGAGTAATTCTTTGTTAATACTGTGAAACAGCATGCACAGGCATTTATCAGGTATCTAATTGATGCTTCTAATTTCTATGGACTTTTTGTAACCTCACAGATACAATGGGGAGGGGAAGAGGAATATGTTTTCCACTTTTTAAGATGTAAAAGTTAGGGTGGGGCTTTTTTCCACTATCAAGAATTGATAAAAAAAGCAGATGTTAACAGTTGACCCAGCCACAACTGATTTGAGCTACCTTGAAGTGTCTTGAAATTTTTAGAAACTTTCAGTTTTTCTAAGACAGAGGAGAGTATTGGAAAAAATACAAACCTTAGTTTGAAAGTAATGTTTTTTGAGATGAAATAGAAGGTGAAATTACAGATGCATCTGTGGACAAAAGGAAATTGTGCCTATTTTTATTAGCATTACTTGTGCTGGCCTTGGACATTATAATCTGGATACAGGAATGCCAGCTGTATACTCCAGTGGTTTAGTTATTTCTACTGTCATTTCATTTTTGTTTTCTAAGGTTTTTGCCCCTACTAAAATTGGAGGTGCTTGCAATAAAAATTTGTAATGTAATTTTCCTATATTTAAATTGCAAAAAAAAACTGACTAGGGTTGCAATTTATGCGAAATTGTCAGATATATCTCGCATTTCTAGAGGCATAAATGGGCTCAGAGTGAATAAAGTGCAAATGGTTTATTTTTC
The DNA here is from genome assembly GCA_013396875.1 of Vireo altiloquus. Classification (NCBI taxonomy): domain Eukaryota; kingdom Metazoa; phylum Chordata; class Aves; order Passeriformes; family Vireonidae; genus Vireo; species Vireo altiloquus. Next base: position 96,211 of record VZRF01013100.1, on the reverse strand, counting down.
CAGTGATACATGACAAATTTAAACATGTAACTGCATCAGTATTTATGAATTCTTCACTCAAAACATTAGTGCATTAATGGAAAAATAAATTTTAAAATTATGGTAGCCAGTGGAAACAGAAAAGATAATCAAAAGAGTGGATATTGGACATTTAGAACTGAGAACACACTCCAACCTAGGAATTCTCTGTAAAAATTCAGGAAGATAGAGACGTTTTAATCTTTTTTTATTTGCTTAATGTTAGAGCTGATAGGAATTTTTTTTTTTTTTAGTGCTGTGTGTTAAGGCTTGTCTCAGTTTTAGACAAGTTTAGAGGAAAATATCTTCTGATAGAAAGCAAGTTGTAGTTACCCCTTCTCCGCTATGTTCGAGAAAAGAAATATTTATTTGGAGGAAAGTGAAGAAGAAAACAAAACTATTTATTTACAAATACACAAGAAAAGATGCAAATAATAAAATAATAAATAATAATAAAATAAATAATAAAATCTCTGCTGCGGAGAGAAACCTGGGAAGATTTTAAGTCCTTCTATGGGTGTGGTCTCTCTCTCTCTATTCTTTGGAGCTGGGTCAACATGGAGGGCTGGTGGAAGGTCTCCCAGTGAGGTTTTGATGTTCTGGTGTTCTAAACAAGTCCAGAAGACAAGAAGAAGAAGCTAAAGTCCCAGGAAAACTCTGTCTCTCTCTTTTTAAAGAAATAGAGCTGAGAGCTGGCTGGAAAGCAAGGAAGGGTGCTTCCTCCCCTTTCTGCAGCAGCAGCAGCTATCTCCCCATCGCAGAAGAACAACAGAGAGGAGTAGTGACTTTAAAGGCACAGAAAGACACAAGATTCATTTTCTGGGCATAGTAGATGTGGCAGTGTGCCCCCTAAAAGCAGAGGTTTCTATTATATCTAAGCCTCCAAATATAAGCACGTGACCAGAGTTTCCCACGTTCCTCAAGTCGTGAGTGGCTTAGCCCATTACCCCTGACCCACTGGACCCCTGACCTGTAGGTTTTCCTTATCTGTTTCCTCACTGGACAATACCCCAGGTAATCCCACCCATCTAGCCTGATAAAAAAACACTGTTTCCAGAACCATGTGCTCTTTTGCTTCTCCACCCCTGGGGTGAGCACTGGCACCAGTGCTTGCCCCAGGTACTTTTTGTTTGTTATTTTTATGTTATTAAACCTTTCATTTTGGAAGAAGTGATTGTTGCCCATCTCTCTTTTAAGCCACTGCCTCAAGCTCGCTGGAGGAGGAGGAAAAAACTACCTCTGAGGTAGTAACTTTGCCCCTGCTGGGAACCTATCTTCCTGGGCAACAAAATCACAGATATGGGGTACATCATAAAGGTACTCCAAAACAAGGCTGTATCGTTTTCTGTTTGAATTCATCCTTCTCTCTTTCAAAAATACTTGTCCTTGGCACAGTTGTTATGTCTCAGCTGGGATCCTTCTTGTGCATAGATCTTATAGTGTCCTGTGGTTATTGTATCCCATGAAGTTAGACTGTTCTTCAAGTAACATGCGATGCCGATTGAAAATTATGCATACAATGAAAAAAGCTCATGAGAAATGTTCGAGAAATGTTCAAGAAATGTGCCTATATTTTAGTCATAAAGTTGTGGATACAGTCAATCAGAATTTCTTGGAAATTTAATCATTATATGTTCAAAGAATTCTGTGTCTGTTTATTTCTTGCTGTGTATACTCATTCATAGGAGAATATTTTTATCTAATCATTAACTATTTCATACCGAATTCATAGGGGTATTGATTACATTGAAAGTCTTCTTAAGTTCTGTTTTTACTAGGCAGCTTGTTCTTGAAGGAAACTACAAACAGGATTTCCCATGTGGAAATGGTTTTTGAGCATTTAAAAGCAATTTGGGTGTAATACTGTGCAGTAAACTAAACCAAATAAACCATGCATTTTTATTATTTATTATGGTAGAAAAGGATGTGATAAAAATTACCACAATAAAAAAACAGCAACAAAGTTAATATAGTTTCTCTGGATGATCATCAGCTGTCAGTAAGCTGTGTCAGTAAGATGTCTTCTTTAGAATAAAAACAGCATCAACACTTCTTAACACAAAATATAACAGTTGAATACTAGACTAGATAAATCTGGATAAAGATATGTAAAGGCGTGTCACACATGGAGCAAAAAAAAGTACAAATAAAAAGTTAACTTGTGTGAAAGTGTATGCTACAGTCCCAAGATACATGTTGGCAGTGAAAATCTCTCTTTTCTATTACACATGATTTATTAATGCTTTCTGTCACAAGTGAAAACATCGTGGAAATGAGAGAAGTTCAAGGGACATTAGTGAGTGAAGATAATTTGGCCTGAAAAACAGGAAAAAAGTAAATAGAGCTGTAAAAGCTCTAGATTTCAAGAATTGAAAAGTCCAGACCTGTACCTAGAGCCTGTCAGTGAGGTCTGCTCTGCAGAGGCTTAAGGGATGGCCTTTATATCTGACTTCCCAATCTGCTTCCTAATGTCTTTCGATTCATGTTGGCTTTGCTAAATAAGTATCTGGGTATAGTATATTGAATTCTTGCCGTATTTCCAGGCCAAACGCCATTTCAACATGTCTTTGGCTTTTCTTTTAGGAAAATCCCACTCTGTGAGATTCCTCCCAGGTTATAGAACCTGGTTCTTGAATGAAAAATATTTGTAGTCAATTTATTAAGTAACTTAAATTTGATAAACTTCAACAGACACTTTGATAGTTTCTGTAATAAATATCTTGTTGTCTTCAGAATTTTTAGAAAATAGTGAGAATTTCTTTGCAAACAGCATGTCAGTTTATTAGTATTCAGTGTTCCAAACCAGTACCATATTCTTGATGTGGGAATTATTTTATTGCAGGGCTCATCTGTTTTTAAAACTTGCAGGTTTTACTGTCTTGCGTTCTTTTTCTTCCACTGGAATAACTGCTGTGGCAAAGAGTTACTTGTACTTTTTGATATGACTTCTATCGAGTCTTCCAGTAGTTTTGAAGTTTTATTGTCTGATTTTCCTCTATATCTACCCCATGTTGAATAAAGAAGGGAGCTGGACCTGTTCAGCCTTGAGAAGAGACAACTGAGAGGAGATGTTATCTCTCTCAGTATCTGAAGGGAGGGTGCCAAGAGGATGGATCAGGCTCTTTTTGGAGATGCCAAGTAATAGGACAAGAGACAATGGGCAGGAATTGTTGCACAGAAAGTTCTACCTGAATTATGAAGAAGAGCTTCTTCACTATGAGGGTGACTACTGAGCACTGGAACAGGTTGGCCAGAGGCAGAGTGGAGTCTCGCTCACTGGAGGTATTCAAGGACCATCTGGATACAGTCCTGTGCCATGTGCTCTGGGATGGCCCTCCTTGAGCAGAGAGGTTGGACCAGATGGCACACTGTGGTCCCTTCCAACCTTACCTGAGTGCTTCTGTGGCAAACATAAAGCACTGCATAGTGTACTAGGTACTCCTGTTGTGAAAGGGAATAATATTTTTTTTTAAGTAACATTAAATGTCACTTCTTAAAATAAGACTAGTAAACAATTGGAGATAGATGCATTCAAAGAACATAATCTCCTTAAGACTGAGAGGAAGCTCTCATAAAAAAAACAGGCATATAACTTTGTTGGGTCGTTTGAGTGCACTAATATGCAAGATATTATTTTACAGATTTGTTCATAGCTGCGCTTCTGAATGTGATTTCATGTTGTTGAACTCCAAGTACCAAATCTGCTTACTCTTTATCTCAAAAGGGCCATTCAGATGTCATCGAAGTTAAAAGTTCCTCCCTAAAGATGCAAGAATGTCTAAAGGCATCAGAATAAACAGAATGAAATCTCACAAGCACAAAGGGAACAGGGAAAACAGAGTACTGTTATCCCAGCTGCTGATAACAGTTTCTTTATTTATTTCATACTGGAAAGCGTGAATCCAATACAACATCTTCTGAGAAACTGTTTGCTCTTTATAAACCATAATCTCAATCTAGTCCTAGAGTTCCTCTTGCCTGCTGGTGAAATGGGATGTTGCTGGAATGCCTCATCATAATTATTGCCTTTATTAGTTGTAAAAAATTAAAACAACGGTTAATACGGTCTGCTGTGATTCAGATGATAAATATGAAGCAGAAGCACCATTGTACAACACTCTAATTCAAGAACTTGTATTTTCTTCTCACAGAAACCTTGATTTGCAGACTTTGAAGTTGCTCATATACCACACCTTGTTTCTCACAGAGCACACTGCTAATTTTTTGGTTCTGTTTCATTTATCAGTTGGAAAAGAGTGCAGCACTTCCTTGTAATTTTTATCATAATTTCTATTGTACAGAAATTGAGATTATATTTAATGTCTTGATCTCTTTCTGAGCACTGACAAAACAGGAATTTGTAAGTACTTAGTGTGAATACATGCATGGAATACTGTGCTTGGAAGACATTAATGTCATTATATTCTTTTGAGTCGTTAACAATTGATAGAGAATAAAGCTAATGAAGCAAAATATAACTACAGAAAATGTGTCAATTTCCTTTTAAAATATCATATTTTTAGGAGCAGATTTTTTGTAGGAAGAAGGAAAATCATCACCCATTGCCAGCTATAACAGATTTTTAATTCAGCGGTGGATAAATTGTATTCTTTCATGGAAAACAATCAAGATATCAATTTTGAACTGTTAAAGTTTTAATGTATTATGAATATATTATTAATGTAGTACTAAGGTCTATAATAGTTTCACTTAGCTTTAATTTTAAGAGTTTTGACAAATTTTTCTTGGTTTATTATAATTGTAAAATGCTTCTCAATATCACAGAAACTTGTGTTAGGAAAATTTTTCCCATTGTAAACAGAAATTAAACAAGCTGTGTGCCAGCTATTTCAGTGCTGACAATTGGGCTCTTGCAAGGTCACTTACAAAAGCTCATAAACTTAATTGAGTTCTCCTACAAGCTTTGATATAAAGAGTAAGTAGAAAAGTGTTGGATTGCCAGATATTTTGAAGTGTTCCCAGTACTTTGGCCAACAAAGCAGCAGGAGAGGGGACAGGGCAGAACGGGGATGTGCTCTTCAGTTCCTGGCAAAATGACACAGTGGTAGAGCTAAATCTATTAAATGACTTTCCAACTTTGTTCTGAACAAAGTGTACTCTCAAGTATGATTTTAAATGTCGTCAGCCTTTTCAAATGCTTAATATTGTCCTGTAAGGTTAAGTAATTATCTCTGAATGCTTGTTTGAAGTCAGTAAATCTTTTCTGAGGTAACCTCTGTGTGCTGTGTAACTGTGAGACAATGCTAGGTACACTTATACTATATTTGTGATGAGTAAAATAGCATCAGTCACACAACATCTTTCCCCACTGTCACCAGATCAGACATTTCAGTCTTTTCACCTGCATTAGGGATGACAGGGAATGTGGGCTGCACGGCAGGGAGTGTGGGCTGTGCTTTAATGCATGTATTATTGACCTGTTCTCCTCTCTCAGAAAGTCTCCTGTTATCAGTCAATCACCTCTGTATACTGTTGCATTGGAAGTCTTTTAAATGAATGAAACTGATGTCTCACCTTTCCAAAACAAGTGGGAAGTTTGTTTTATATCAGCCAGTCCAGTGGTCCAGCAGCAGCCCCCAAGGCCTGCGAGTGGAGTGGTGTGACCAGGCACTGCTGCTCTGCGGGGTTTGGAAGGAGACCCATGTGGGGTGTCCAGCTGCTGTGCAGGACAACAGTGGGGTAGCTGTGAGGAGGGAACTACTCCTCTGTCCGGAGCAAAGCCAATGTTAATAGCCAAAGCAAATGTTAATAGCCTAGCACTGTTTAACCCAGCACCCTGATTTCTAAGCTGTCGGGGGAAGGACCCAGGTTTGGGGTTGCTTGATAAGCACTCCCAAACACCTTCAGTCACTGCATCAATCTGCCAATTCTTATTATCCCTTCTTTCCTCCTAAGCTCTTCCCCTTTCCCACCCTGATTCTCGTCTAAAATACACCTGTCCCCTAATCACTTTTTTCCCCAGTTTGCCCTGATTTTGGAATGTTTGACAGTGTTGCCCGGGTGATACAGCCTTACAGCCCCTTGCTGATGGGGTTACCTGCACACTGTGTATGCACACACAGGCTTGGTGGGGGAGGGAGCAAAAGGGTTCGTGTGCTGATGGGTAAATGAGGCACTGGTGCCTCTCTAAACCTGAACTGCTGCTGGGATGACAATGTGCTAACGGATCAGATCCCAGTAAGGATGCAGGTTTTGATTTCAAATATTTTTGTGGGTGATTTAAGCACTCATGAAGAAATGGCTTTTGAATTGCAGCCTTTCCTGTAAATTTCCCTTACCATCTTGTTGAATTGGAAAGAGATTATTTTAAGAGATGTTTTGATGTTTTGTAAGTGACCTCTTCCAAGGGACAAAGTTTCTGATTTATTTTCCGAAGTACCTCCTTTGAAATGTGTTTATAACTAAAATAAATCTTAAAAAAGTGCACATTGCCTTCTTTAGAAAAAAAAAAAAAATAAAAATCACCTAAGTGGAAATCTAAACCCCAGTTGGTCAAAACTACTGGAGTAATTTCTGCATATTTGTGACTGGGATGGCACCAGACTAGCTCATGATTGTAAATTAAGAACTTCTTTTCACTTACAGCCAATGCTTTTTAACTACTGTTTTGTATCTTTTCTGTAAGTTTATTGTTGCTAGGGGAAATACTTTGAATCCTGTGAGAAATGTGGTATGTTCCCACACTAATGGAAACTACTGTATTTTTGTACTATACAGTTTTCAAGGAAAAGGAACTCCTCATGCTGCAAGTTACATCACAAGTAAAGAACACATTGGCTCTGGGAAATGATGTTCTCCTTGTGATGGTGTAAGTTCTCTATTGTAAATACAGCACTTTTAAGGAAAAGGAATGAAAAAGCTCTTTAGCAGTAACTCAGGCATGTCAGATTAGTTAATTATGATGTTGTGTGATGGTCTTTGAACTTAAGGTTGGGGCATTCTCAACTTCTCTGGGAAACTTGTTCCCGTACCTCATAGGGAAGATTTTCTTCCTAATGTCTGGTGTAAATCTCCCCTCCTTCAGTTTAAAACCATTCCCCTTGTCCTATGAGTGCATGTTCTTGTAAAAAATTCCCCTCCACCTTTCTTGTCAGCTCCCTTTAGATATTGGAAGGCTGCCCTGAGGTTTCCTTGGAGTCTTCTCTTCTCCAGGCTGAACAGCCCCAACTCTCTCAGTTTGTCTTCATAGGGTTGATGTTCTCTGATCATCTTTGTGGCCTCCTCTGGACTCAGTCCGACAGGTCTGTGTCCTTATGATAGGCTTCCCGGAGCTGGATGCAGTGTTCCAGGTGGGATCTCACCAGAGCAGAAGGGCAGAATCCCTCCCTCACCATGCCCACACTGCTTTTCATGCAGCCCTCATGGGAGGTTTCTGTGCTGCGAGTGCACAGTGTCGGCTTGTGTCGAGCTTCTCATCCACCAACAGCCCCAAGTCCTTCTCCTCAGGGTTGCTCTCAGCCCATTTTCTGCCCAGCCTGTACCTTTGCTTGCAATTGCCCTGGCCCAGGTGCATTTATCATCCACACAAGACTTAATGGAACTGTTAAAACTGTAATTCAGGTTGAAATTTTCAAGACTGCCATACTCTACATATTTTTACTTATCTAAGTAAAAATACGTAGATAATTCTTCCAGTCCATAATTAACTACTCAGTACATACATTCTGATAGAATTTTCCTTGTGTGAATTTTCCCCTCTAAAAAAGGAAGATGTTGAAGAAAGCTGTTCAAAACCATTGTTCCTCCAAAACTAGGAGGAAAAAAAAACTCCAAAACTCCAGGAACTATGGTTCCTGTTATTTCTGATATCAGCCATGGCTTGCATCAAGCTACACAAAAAGTAGCCTAGTTAGATGTCCACCTCTTGAGTGGCTGTACTGTGCAAATTGATGGAGAAGATAAAATCCAAAGATAAAAAATTCCTCCCTTAAGATGCCAAGTAGTTAGTGTCTTAAAGAATGAGAAGAGGTAGAGTTTTATATGTCACTGATGTAGAGAAGACTTTGTTGACTGGTAACTGCAGGATTCCAAAGGGAATGTTTCTGAACATAAGAGGGAAAATTACCTACTTGTTGGATGGGGAAAAACTAGGTTCTTAATTAAAAGCATGGTCAGGTGGTTCTCTACTTAAGACAGGAGAAAAGGATTTTAGCAAAAAAATAATGAACTTTTTAAAAATCTGACAGTGGAACTAGCTGTGAAAACCTATCTCCCTTTCCAGCAGAAAACCACCTAGAAAGGAAAAAGGATTGCAGGGTTAAAAACATAAAAAAAAAGTTGAATTGCAAAATAATTCTGCAATAACAGTAATTATTGACAGGAAATCTATCTAGTAATTAAAGAAAAACATTATACATTATTTGCTATTTATTTTAAAGCCATCATCAATTTCTACTTGTACATTTATTTTCAGAGACACTGTGAAGCTATTGAGAAACACAGGTTTGTGTCACAATTTACTTAAAGAATGCATTCACTAAATGCTGTAGAATAGGCAGACCAGTGTAATATTTTGTTCTCAAAGTTCCTCACAGTAATTCATGATACCTTTGCAAGTCTGTGCTTAGGGTTATATTTCTTATTCTTTCATTAATATGTTGTTTATCCTCTGAAGTGTGACTTTCTATCTGTTGCACAAAATGTAACAGCTGTGGTTTCATCCAGACCCTGTTGAAAGGACTGGGGTCACATTTTTCAAGTTATTTGTTGCACTTTCTTCCCTTGAAAGTCATGCTTAGGCATGTTGTGTTCCTTAGCAGTGCTGAGCTGGTCCAGTATTACTGTAGAACTGGTCATTGCTCTGAGAGCTAAATGGGTGCAAATCAGCACCCTTACTGCCGAACCCTGCTTTCTGTTTCTGAGGTTTTTAATTTGCATGTCTAAGAATTGCTTCACCTGTTTACAGCTGTAAATTAGGACAGTCAACTGCATTTATTTTCATAGAACATGGAAAATGCTGCTTTTTTATGGGAATTTATCATGGCATACCAGGAGGGGTTTGGGACCACTTACTGCATCCCTCAATTTCCCCCAGAGGATCTCCCCAGGCAGTGAGCCTCTCCCAGGGTTCTCAGGGAGAAGAGAACCTTCTGGAAGAAGATTTTTCCTTCACGGTGGCAAATCTGTGGTCAGACTTGGGGATCAGAACTTTAAATCTTATAATTTTGAAGAATTTTTAGTTATTTCCGTGGGTCTGCTGATGTGGGCACTCTTGACAGGATGTTAGTAAAGATCACTCATCTGTTGAACTTGACTTTTCCCTGTCAGACATAACCTCCAGGCTGAGGAGCACTTGAGGTTCATCCCTTTGTGAGTGTGAATTGGGGACTCCATGGAATGAGAGGAGGGACGTGAGAAATACCTTCAGTGGGACCTGCTTCTGGTGTTCTTCACACATAAAGTCAGCATATTAAAAAGAGCTGTATTTTTAGCCAGGATTGCTTCCTAGCAACAGACCATTTACTGTACTATGGGCTTAAAAAGTATTAAATAATTTTAGCTTTCCTACTTTAACCTCGATGGATTACACTAATGCCTCTAGGCTCTTTTCCTGTGCTATGCTATCTGCTTCCAGTGCAGCAAACTACTGTCAAGGCCAGGCTGCTCTTAACTCAAATGCTGCGAAACTTTTTTTGGCATAAGGATGGTAACATAATTTCACCTACCTCCTTCTAAGTACTAAATAAGTAAATAATAAGAAGCTCAAGAGATTGCTGTGAAAAAGCTGCCCTGATTTATACTTTCACAAGTTTAAAAAAAAACAAATTACTGATTATATTTCTCTTAAGATTTTTATTTGACTTTTTAAAAAATAGTATTAATTAATTTCCTTCTAAATATTTAAGACTTATTACTCAATGATTTTTATTTTATGATTCAATTTTGACTTTTATAATCACATTCAGTATTGTTTTGTAGAACTTACTTCAAAAGTAGTTCTGATTTTCTGCTGTGACCGATGTGCATATCCTGCTGAAGGCAGATAATTAACCTGTCTGCTTGATCAGCTTATTGTCTAAATAAAGCCTGTATTGTTTAAAGAGGATACTTTGACTAAAGTATTTAAATGGTCTAGACCTGAGAGTGCAAGAAGGCAAAGGTCATGCCAGTCATTTTCCTCCATACCCTCCCACCTTCTAAATGTTGGCTAATTCTGAAGAAAATCATCTTCTCAGACAGCAAAGCTGCCTTTCCATTGGCACAGTGTGGTCACCTAGACTAAAGCAAAATTTATTTTTATGCACGTTTTAAATAGCTAGAAATGGTTATAGAAAGAAGCAAATGAAAAACCTTCAGTAAATTCCAGCCAGTGACTACTCCCTGTAGACTTCAAAAATACCTTAAATTTAACCACAGAAGAGATTAATCAAAGTGTTTTAAGGTACTTTAAATGACTGTAAAGTCCTAAAAGAATTTTGAAAGTATTTTAATTTTATTTTAAAAATTTGAAATATTTGTATCTTCTCTAAGTATACAAATGGTTGATATTTGAAATATTGAGCTCTCAAAACACATAAAATATTCTTTACCTGTTAAAAGAAACATTGATTTATCTCTTATAACTGTATTTATGTCCCATTCGGCACTGAAGTCAACAGTGTAAAAATGTCCTGTCATTTGGGAATTTTATATTATTTTCTTATTTTTTTGTCATGTTTTCTTTTCTAGGGTGTTTTTGCTAGGTCTAGGATAAGTGGTTTTCCAGTGTTTCTGAAAGTGATAACCTTTTTCTTTACCCTGTTAGGCTTTACATTTAAAAAGTGAAGTAAAAGTCTTTGGGCCAATTTTGTTGTTATTTATGCATGGGTAAAGCAAATCACAGCTGTCAAGTTTTGTGCATGCCATGGAAGATGTTTATGCAAATCACTGAATAAGTCATTATACATGCTTAATGCAATTTTGCATGTAATAATAATCTTCCATTTGAAAAACAAAAATGCTGATGAAAAAAATGACTGTTCACTGTGGCTGGACAAGTCTTTTATTATGTACAGGGTAAACATAAATGGTAAACATACTGCCCTGTTTCCATGTCTGAGTTCTTGCCTGGTGGGAATAAAAAGGTTATTCCTGTGTTGTTTCTTTGCTTCAGGTGCTTTTCTGTTTGATTACTGATTAATATTAACTGTGATGAGTATGCAGTATGGAAGTTGGAACTGAAAACTCAGGAATCTGACAGATGGGAGATATGTTTTAACTGTTACTGAGATGCAAAGGGAAGTCAATGAATTCATGACACTCTTCATTACCCAGACACAAATATCTGTAAGGTTCTGAAGGGGAGGTTATACTTGTTCTACAGACATACACTCTGAATTTGGACATTTCTAAAATCAAGTCCTGAATCAAACATCAATTCTTAAAATACTAATTTTTTAAATTCAAAATTATTCATTTTGTATTTGTATATATGCTTCTTTCCCATAAGAAGTTTTAGAGTGTAGCAGGAAGGAGCTTCCAGGGTCGAAATGCTAGGCTTGGCCTCTACCCTTGCCAGATCCTTTCCCAAATCTGGTGCTTCCCATCCTTCACGAGTATGTGATATTTTGGCATGGGCCTGCCTTAGCTGTTATGGAAGTTGGATGTGGATTTCATCAGAATAGTCTGAGGTGCCAGTAACTGCACTGGAAATGTGGCCACGTGCAGTGTTGTGGTTCCCTCTCCGTGTTCAGTGTTCACCACTCCGAGTGCCCAGCCCTGGGTAAGTGTGGCCAAACACCGTCAGCACTGCCTGTCGTGCTGGGAGATTGTGCAGGTCTGTCCTCTGGCCTTGGCCATGAATTATCCTTTCTTCAGGGCCGGGATAATTCAATCTAAAAATGTTGTATTGTAAATATTAGGATTGTGCTAACGTTAAAACATTTGACAGTGTCTTTTTGTATTGTGCCAGGAAGATTTCAGCCCTTATGAAAGCTATAGTTTGGGATGTCATTTAATGCCTATTTTGTATTGAGTGTCCTGTTTTCTCTTTTACATATAGTTTGACATGAGAAAAGATGAAATCATTGAATATATTTCAGAGCAGAAAGGCATGCTGAAATTGAGTGTCCACATTGATATGGCAAAGGGGCTGCAGAGCACTGAGCTGAAAACTGTTTTGGAAAGTATAAGGTCGTATTTTTCAGGCTCTGAATTTCCAGAGAGAGAGAGAGAGATATGTTTCAACTAAATTTTTATATATGCTTGAAAAACCTAAACAATACTTCCTGCCTGATATTGAGGCTGCCCAGGGTGGCTATGGCTGTGACAAGGAGTCTCTGGGGCCTCTTAGTGGTGTGTGCTGGGAGGTGCAGAATCAGCTCCTTAAGCTGCTCTTCTCTTCTACCTCCTACAAAACTCTGCCATACAGTGAGTTTACACTGCCGTCAGCATGTCGTGCTTTTATCCTTCCAAATTTTGTATTGTCCCAGATTCAGGATGAATGTTGAGAGATTTTAGTAGAGAATAAGTGAGAGAAAATAAGTCCTTTAATTTTTCCTTAGTAAATCTGAATAGATTAGTCTGAATCGTACACATAAGAAAAATATATTAATGTAGTAGTATTAAAATTCAAGGACGAAACAAGGATTTGTGCTGACAAAACACAGCCCAGTACTAGTCACTGTTTAGAAAATTAACTACCCCAGCTGAAACCAGCACAACAAAGGATATTAAATTTGAGTGTTTTAAACAAGGCAATAGAGAACAGGTGAAGAAATTATGTGGAATTTAAGCTGTAAAAAAAATTGTGGTCTTTAAGTGACACCCTGATGCTCTGAGGAAGGGCATCAGTGAAAATGAAAAGCTGTGTCACTTGTATATCTTATGTGATGAAGACATGAATATCCTGAAAAGTATAGATGTATTTATCTGCGTAATAGAGAGCTTCAGTATCAGGTAAAGTAGTGTCTTCTCTCAGCCTTGCTGAGCTGCCTGTTTTTCAGAGCTGTGCAGAAACAGAAAGTGCTGCTGGTCGAGCTCTTCCTCACCTGCATAGGCAGCTGGACATGAAACTGATAAAGCCAGGCTGCCAAAGAGCACGGAAGCCTGGATTTGATAGAGAAGCTGGCCCTGTTTAATCCCTACGTGGCATAAACAGGAAAACAGAGTACTTCTGCCCAGAAACAGCGCCAGTGCAGATTGCCCTTTTTCCCACATAGGTTATAGTGTCAGCACAGCAAGGACCTGAACCTGTAAATATTTAGAAAAATTATTTCCATTTAGAGAAGACCAATTTGTTTGCAGGACCTGTTTTTATTTACATATTAGTTTTCTATAGTAAACCCTCACTCTTAAATCCAGGGTTATAGGTAGTGAGCTGTAAGTGCAGCTCAGGCAAGGAGGTGCAAAATGGCTTCTGCAGCTGTCAGCCTTGGGACAAATGATGCAACCAAACCTAAACTCTCCTCAGTTCTGCTCCAGCAGCCTCTGGGATAGTCAGCCCATCATTTTTCCCTATGTTCCTCTGCCCTCGCAGGCCCTTTTTCTGGGAGCCAGGAGCTAAATGCTGTAAAAACAGCTGCTCTGTTCTTGCTGCTCTGCTCTTGCTGCTCCAGTGTCTCATTTTAAACGCAGTCCTAAGACATGAGGCAAACGGGTTTGTTATTTTTATCTTACTCTTTAGATGATTCTCTGGCTCTCTGTTGCTGTCTTTTGAACTGTTCTGCTTGTATCTTGTAATTTTGAATGACCTTGTATACATACAGTAAATGAGGGGTGATGCTGTCCTTGCAACAACAGTAATTTCCAAATGAGCATTCCAATCTACTCACAAAAACACTCGTAGTTGCTTCTGATTTCTTTCTAAAAAAGATTTCATTGTCACCATTTCTATGTTGTAATACAAGTACAGTCAAGTGGAAAAGGCTTAGAAATTAAATCGTAGCACGGGGCAAACTGATTCGGTGGCATTGAAATGTCATTTCTAGAATTATCCGGCTTACTGGGGAGTGTTTCAAGGAATAACCTTCTGGTGTGGCAGACTACAGTGGGGGGATTAGATGGGGTTTGTACAGCAGGCCAAATTCTGCCGGTGTTAATTAGGATTGAGTGAGCATAAGTGAGGACAAGAACTGTCCCAGCAATTGCCATTTTACCTTTTCAATCTCTGTGGCATATTTATTTTCATTTCCATGTTACATTATTTATTTCCAGGTAGAAGCAGGCTCATACCCATTTGACTTAGAAAATAGAAGATAATCAGATCATGTGTTGACAAAATCATTTTACAAAGTCCTAGCATTTGCTTTGTTTTCTGAAATTTAGGGTATATTTGGGACCCTGTTTTCAAGAGAAATATATCTGATTTTAATTTCATCTAAGAAACTGGGCAATATTACCCTTTGAGCAGGAACTAGAGTTTTGGAGTTTTATGAAAACATCCTTAGAACATAACTGTTTACATGGGGCTTTCCAGAAAGGTAGGAAGGTGCAAAGTGAAGAATAGGTGCTGAGCCTGCGAGGCAGTTCACTGCGTCCTACAACCCTCCCTGCTTCTGCAAAGGACAAAGAAAGGGAGAAGTTGAGGGTGGAAAGTTTTGGGTTTGACTCCCAAAACCTGTAAGCAGGAGAACATGGGAAGTTAAGATGGACAAGCTTTACCTGAAAATGTTGGTGTGATGCTTTGCATGCTTCCTGAATTGCTTTTTAACACTGTCAGAATGAAATTACTCAAAGACACAGCTTTGAACTTTGAGCCAATCTGAAGGTAGAATAGAATACGCAGCCCACTGCTTCAAGAGGCTAGAAGAAAATTGAGCTGATTAAATAGCATTAATACTGTTATTTTCAATAATGTTCTTTAACTGGGACTCTTTGCTATTTTTAAGAAAATCAGATCAAAAGTTCAAATGCTAAGAGGTGATATAATTGTAATAAGCTTCTGTTATTGTGAAGGGAACTTCTGGAACTGTGGCTAAAAGGATGACTGTGACTGATTTAATGTTGTTCTGCAGGAGCTACTGAACAGCTTATTGAAAGGAGAATATAGGGCAAAGAAGAGGTACTTGTATTTAAGTTGTTTTATGAGGAAATAAAACAATATGTGAGCAGTATTTAGGTACCTTTGTTTTAACCTGTGAGAAAAATGCTGATGTGCTGGTTGTGAGGAGGGAAAATGTACCTGGCTGCTAGATGACAGATCATTTGGGGGAAGGGATATTTCCTTGTCTGCCTTCTGCAGGACATCTGGAAAACTGCTAATTTCATTGTAACTTCCTGAAGTTGATTGTGCAATGATTAGGCCAGTTTTTAAAGACTTCATAATTCTGTGATGTAATTGTTTCCTTTGCCAGCATGTGGTTGAACATGGCCAAGTTTAAAAAGCAGAAGCTATTGCTTCTAAAATCAAGAAGGTTTTCTGTTGATTTTGCAATTTGAAACATAGAAATTCAAGTTTATTAATTAAATCTTTTATATATTTCATATTAATGATGATTATCAATAATACAGTATAGAATAGCAAGAACATTAATGGAATACTAATTTAATAATATTTAATATTATTCAATTTACTGGAAAAAATCTGACAAGGCTTGATTTGTAATTTGATTTGTAATTTGTGAATCCCAAATTTTTCTGCAGTTTTGATATAGATATACTCTACTTCATGGGCCAAGGCTTAAGCCTTATACAGTAACTCATTATTTGAGTTCTATCTATTTCCTTATTTAGACAATTGGCACTGGAAAAATGTTTAATGACTGCCTACGTTTACTCTGTTAATGGTTTTCATACTCTGTAAGTAATTCCGGAATTTTTATATTGTTTTTCATAAGGATTCCCCTTTATTTATACCTGCCTTCATGGATTTTAAGTAATTTTTTGCTACTGTAGAGAAATGAGAACCTTTAAAATAAGTCCTGTGATTAACTGATAAGATTAGATACAAAAATGGGAGAATACACTGGAAATCACTAACTTTTTGTCAGCCGCCCATGCACCCTTGGCTCATCAAGAAGGGTGCTGGCAGCTGTTTGTTTGTGTTAAGAGGGGATGGCATTTATGTCTTGTGTTAAATCCTTGATTGACGCAAACTGCCCAAATCTCCTTAGGAAGAAGCAATCAGTGAGAGGCAGGCAGGGCCGGCGGGCTGCTCTCGTGGGCACAGAGGTGCCAGGACAAACCCCTGCCCGCTCTCTGCTCTGCTGGGGCTGCAGCCAAACCTCCCCGAGTGCCCCCCAGCCTGGCCTCGGCCCCAGGGGAGGATGGTGTGGGCAAGGGACTGAGCTCTGGGTCAGAACCAGTGCTTGAAATGCCACTGCGCTTGGGTTTCCTCTCACTGACAGAGAAGGAGTAAATTGTGAGAATAACAAATGTAAGGAAAAGTTGATTTTTCTGCTCTCTATGGGAATTTCCCTCAATTGTTGTTGTTTGGGGGATTTTTTTATGAACAGAATTGCAGCATTCTGCTTCCTTTAAGTAAGTCTACCCTTCAAAGAAGGGGGGAAATTTAAATGATTCTGCTTACTAGCAAGAATACCTTTCTATCTCTATCTAGTTTAAACCAAAATAAAACTGTAGTTTTGCAGCCTTTTATGTGACCGGTTTCATGGCTGTTCTGTGCTTGCTGGTGGCAAATGGATACTAGTCTTTCCTTTCTTTCATGCAATATTTCTTGCACAGACTGATGAGGAAGCATATCAGGAGATGAGAAATACATGACAAAGGAGAGAGGGGGGGCTCTGAACTCTCCATCAAAAGTTATCTGTCACAAAATGTCCTGTAAAGCAGTTTTAAACCAAAAATACTGGAGATGTAGCACCTTCCAAATGACCTGACTTTTCCACGTACCTGAATTATTTATATTCTTCATTACCAATTCATTTTTGTCAGGGCTGATATAATAGACTTACAACAGAAATAATTTTTGCAAGTAATGGATCTTTATTTAGCTCTACTGGACTTCATAAGGAAAAAAGAATTAAGAATTTTTTTTGAGGAAACTGTATTTCCTGACAGTTCTCAGGTAAGGTTCAGGTCTTTAAAACAAAAGTTATGTTACTGTTTGATTAAATTACTCTTTCTGGGCTGTTTTAAGAAAATATGATTTAGAGCAGGGGGTTACTTGTAGGATTTTTGTTTGTTTTTTCTAGGAGCACCAAAATAGGAGAACAATAGAATAAGTTGAGTTCAAATGACTCAAAAGAAGGAAGGAAAATCATTTTGGTTAAAAAAAAAAAAGTCAAAATGTGGTGAGAGCAACAATCAGCATGGAGGTAGAAGGGAACAATAACACAGAAAAAAAAATCCAGAGTTTAAGGTGAGGTTTTAAGTTAGCTTGAGTAACGGCTGGCTGAATAAAAAGGTGGATGAAAAAAGACTGATGCAGAAGTTATCATTTGAAACAGAAGTAATCATAACAATCAAATTGTTAAAAATTAATCTGATTTATAGATATTCCATTAAGATGCTGTAGTTTCAATATTTTGAGATGTACCGAAGTGGTAATTGGGAATACTGGTTTAATATCTTTAAGTCAGGATTCATTGTTGTGAGACACCACAAAACTTCTCTGTTCTTCTGTGTTGCCAGCAACTTTTGCACAGAACATGGAAGACAGTACAGTTTGATAAAGAGTGCTTCATCTCTGACTTCCGTGTGCTATTAATGAAACAAATACGTAACAATTGGGAATTCAGTCTACAAATTTATTTTAGTTTCTAATATTTTAAGGAGGAGGTGTAAAAGATTAATTCCATGTTTCGTTACCATCCAGGAGCTAGCAAAGGGGTGTCCCTCCTCCGTCTCTGAGTCTTGGCTGCGGGTGGGCAGAGGGTGTTGGGTGGGCAGAGCAGCACTGAACAAGCTGCAGCCATGTATCAGATTCAAAATCGCTCCTGTAGTAAAATAGGCTCTTTTAGAAAATACTTGCATTTACCTCATTTTCTTTTCTTCCTCAATCCCCTCCCCTTCTTTTATTTCTGTTATGTAAGAAGCCTAATTGTTTTTATAATTCACATTATTTCTTTTCTACAATGTATTCACCTCTCTGCATCATGAACTAATCCCAAAATATCTGTTATGTACCAGAAATAGCAAATGGGAGTTTTGTGTTCTGTTTTGTTTCGGTGATATGTTTTTATTTCTCTTTTCTAGAAGCTTCGTTCTGCAGCCTCTTGTCTAAATGCTGCCCAGCAATCCTGTGTATTCCCCAGATCTGGGACACAAAATCATTCCCTTAATTCCTTCCTCTGATTACTTTCTGATGCTGACCACTGTCTGGAGCTGAAGTGCACAGATTTCATATGTTTCATTTGCTGTGCAACTGAAATCTTTTATCCGAGAATAAAAAGCAAAAAAAAACCCCCACACCCAGAGCTCTTCTCTGCAGCTGTACAGGAGCGGGCACAGTCCTGGGGAGCCATGAAGTTTGAAATTCTCTGCAGATGATCCAAAGTGCTTTAATCTGTATTTTGTTCTACTGATTTGAATATTTCCTGTGTCTAAAAGTTAATGAAATGTTATGTGGAAAGACGATGAGAAGGGAAGCAGTGGTAGGGGTGGGACTTTATCAAGGAAAATTTGTCTTAAAGAGGTTTATAGAAATAAACCCATTTGCAGAAAGATAAAAATGTATTTTTCATAATGGATGTTATCAGCAAACCTAAACCTGTGTGTAACATGCCTGGAAATACGGTAAAATCTGTGTGTAAAATGCCAAGATGTGTGTGTATGTAACTTGGGTCTTAAACAAACACCAACTCCATTAAACCAATGAAGCATTTAAATAACCGTGCTGCATCCAACACAATTTTGGTTTGTTTTGTTAGTTTCCTTTCACATATTTTACCAAATCGTTATGGAAATAATTAACTGAGAAGTGAAAAAATAAGAAGATTCAGAACAGAAATAAGCTGATATTAGCTGTGCTCAAATTTGGCAGAAATTCTCAAAGCCTTTAAGAGATGTGAGATGCTCCAGGGACAGCTGATGGCCTGGCCCGGCCTGCTGGGAAATGAGAGTCTGTCTTTTAAAAGAAAACTCTACATGAGCAGGTGAGGATATAAAATAGAAATAATTGAGTTGGCTTAGAAGCTATGGTGAAACAATCACCTGAAGGCATTTTAAAATGCATTTGTGGCCATAACTGGTGTGGGTGTGGCTTTGCCTATGGGAATTCCTGAAGCTGTCTATCACTAAGACTGTTTCCGTAAGTGGGAGCTGAGGAGCATCAGAAGTTTCCTGGCAGAGGAGCACAGCTCTGTAGAGCTGTCAGAACAGTCCCTGGTGTGCCTTTGGCCAGGACTGGCTCGCAGACTTCCAGGCAGTGGCGCTTGTGAGGCAGCAGAGGCCAGGTGGGAATTCTGTGGGGCAGTTTGGATTCAACCATCCTCTTGTGAAGGGGAAGGGAGGTAGTTTAATACTATGGTCTTGGCAACTCCAAGGCAGTTGGGTTTGGTTCAGGAGATTGGTCCAGGCATGTCAATGTGTCGGAATCCTCTAAGGGGGGCCAGGAGTACTGTCCCATGAGAGTAGCCACCAATTTATCTTCTGGGGCCCTGCAGACAGCAAGGAGTGGACCAGGAGCCAGTGAGCCAGGAGGAAAAGCTGTGGTTTTTCTCCAGCCCTTCGAGGTACTTCCATATTTATTAAGAACCATTTCCATTTCTGCCCTTTTATCAAAGGTGACATTTGCATTGTCAAGACTACATTTTAGCAATCGCTTGTAAGTAACTTCTTGATAACTCACATAGCAGTAGCTGCTTTGAAAAATAATTTTCTTTTTTAGCAGAACAGCTGATCTGAACTGCAGTCAGTGGTATTGCATTGTCAAAAAACATTAAGACTCTTTGGTCTCCATATTCTGTTTTTGAAAAGTAGTACTTTCACAAATATGTTCTGTGTTGAAAATGAAACTTTTCAAAACAATATACTGGCATTAGCTATACAGCAAATTTAAACAGGAAGTACAGTGTCTACCACAGCTTCTGGTTATGAGCAAAATGAGGTTTAAAAGTAGCGTATATCATGTCCTTGACTCATGGAGAATGTTAAGGAAATAATAATGGGAAAAATGGACTGAATTATATTAGGGAGGAAAATAAAATAACACTATCAGCCGAAGTCTCTATTTGCAGAGATAATGTAACTTCCTGGGCAGTTCCTGCTGTCTTGGGCTGTCCCTCAGCTGCCTAGTTCATGATCAAAAGCCCTGTTTAGTGCGGCAGGGAAAACTCCTTCCTATAGCATGGTACTTGACAGTACAAACACCTGTACTGACCTCGGTAATTCCTTGTGCATTTTTTTCTCCTGTGAACAGTGATATAAAGGCACTGGTTGCACTTAGTACTCCACATTTGGGTTTGATGTTTCTGTGACGTTTGTGCTCTAACACAACAAGAGTTTGTGTTTTATTTTACCAGAGGGAAAGCTAAGTCCTTGATCAGAAGAACAGAACCAGAGTTAAAAGAGAAAAACATAAAAGGAACGAAAAGGAAACTTTGAGTATATTTAACATCGGCCTCCTTCCCTGGAAGATTTTGCAGAGGGATCTCTAAGCCCTGAAGGGGGCTTTGGGGCAACTTAGCACCACAACACTTCCTGGGAGTTACATTTTATATCAGCCTTTGAGCTAACTTTGAAAGTTGGAGAACTTAGTGTGTTATCTCCTTTTCTTCTCTTTTTTTCCCTCATCTATTAATTTAGCACTTCACATAAAACATGGTGTAGCAAATTAGATCAAAGATTTATTTAGCTGTTTGCAATATTACCCAGTAGCAGAAATAGAGAGAAATGTGAGCACAGAGCAAGTGTGCAGTGATATCCTTCCACATAACAGTTTATTGTCCATGAATACTGGCACAAAAACGGCAGCTGTGGTACTATTCCTAAGCTTTGTTTAATTGTGTTCACTGGCTCTCAGTGGAATTGTATTCCAAGAATGTGTTGTGTCCACTCACTTTTTGGGTCCAGTTCTGTCATTTCCTGTGTATGTTACTCAACAGCAATATGGTTTCTGAATTTACACAGCAGATGGTTGTGATGGCTTAAGTTTTTTCTTGACAACTGATCTTTAGATCAAAATGCAAGAGGAGGGGATGCTCCTGCCTTAACGGGTTTGCCTGCATTTAAATTCTGTTCTACCCATTAATTAGCACTTTTCTTCTACTTTAAAAAAGCTTGCTTCTTTTTTGTTGTCATGTGAGTGAATGACAATTTTTCTTCATGACTAATAAGATTCCTCACAAGAGGTTCTCTTCTTCTTGTGAGCTGCTTGGAGGTGAGGCACTGGTACTGGGAGCAGGAGGCTTTCTCTGACACACCAACCTTTGGTGCTGCAGGCAACAAGATGTTTGCATGCTCCAATTTCGCATACTGAGGTGATACCAATTTCACATACTGAGGTCCCCTTTTGCCTATATTCTGCCTGCTTAAAGTCTTATCTGAAAAGTGGGAAAAAGGTTCCCTTTGTTTTACTGTCCTTCTTATTGTGGAGATAAATTTTTGAAGCTATAGATAATGCTCATGATGAGCTTCTCAGAAAATAAAAAACACGAGTTAATAACACAGGCTTCAGAACAATACAGGAAGCCTGGGGACCAAATACTCAGGGGAAAAAAGAGCACAAAAAAAAATATATATATAAAGTAGTAGATCAGTAAACATTCATGTGTCTGAGTGCTGAAAAACCTAGGAGCTCCCTGGAAATGAGAATGAGATTATGTAGGTGAGGACAGGGGAATTCAATTAACGTTGACTAAATGCT
Source organism: Vireo altiloquus (assembly GCA_013396875.1). Classification (NCBI taxonomy): domain Eukaryota; kingdom Metazoa; phylum Chordata; class Aves; order Passeriformes; family Vireonidae; genus Vireo; species Vireo altiloquus. The sequence goes on along the minus strand of VZRF01013100.1, from coordinate 74,487 downwards.
TAATTGCTTTATTTTGCAGTCTAGTCTTCTGTCAAAGTAGGTTATGTATGTAATATATTGTAGTTTAAGCTTGGTATGACTGTGGTTTTTATCATTCTTTCCCTNAGTAAGTTACCATTCTTTTTGCTTGTTACATTGTTTTCTGAGCCTATTTACGTGTCTTAATTGGCAGGTAATTGCTTTCCTAATCCAGATAAATAGTGTTGAATTGTGAATTGCAAAACCCAGTGCCTTTTAGATTGATGGGTGGAGACTGCTGTTGTTTGCAAAGGATCTCTGAAAATTCTACATTATCAGCCTAATAAACTATGATTTCTGTCAGTACAGATAGATAATCTCTGATATTTGTAGGCTGTAGTATTCTATGATAAATAGTTTTCCAATGAAAACATGAAATAAATAGTGTGAATAATCCACTCCTATCACATTGATAGGAGTTGGGAAAATAATTTTAAAATTGAGTATTTTTAGTCCTCATAATGAACTGTTGTACTGACCTATTTTTGGTATAATCTTAGAGGCTGTAATCTGAAGACTGTTGTCTGATTCCCTGTAAATCAGTGCACCTTGCTGGGTAGTAGTTCTGAATTATCCATTTATTTTAGCAAGATTTTTTCTATAGTAGTAATAATGAATTCTTTGCAGGGATTTAGTGATAATCCTGTTAACATTTTATTGTTTGTGCTATTATGAGGATGGATATAGAGATCTTAGTGTGGTGTTTTTTGGTGTGGTGTTTTTTATTGTCAGTAGGAAAAAAAGCAACAAGAATTTGAAATTGTTCTTAATTGGAGGAAAATTATGCTTCAGAAGAAAGTAGATTATAAAAGTTCATCATACTTCTGCAATACATATATAGCTTAATGGGCTGTTGTGTGGGGAGTTTTTACTGTTTGATAGTCCCTTCCAAACTTCACTGAGGAGTTGCTGATAGACAAATATGCATTTACTCACGCATTAACAATTGCTTCATGTGGGCTCTACAGTGGTGCAGTGTGTCTTCTGTAATTTAATATTAGATTGTTTTCCTGGCTCCTGAGTAAGATCACAGATCAATTTGGAATTTACACAATATTTCTAATACATTTATACTTTGCATAAAAATAAAGTAGGAGTACTGACCCTGGATCTTCTACTTTCCAGTAGTTCCAGCTCTGTCAATACTGGCCTGCTGTGCTTTTTATCCCCTATGCAGATAGGGATGTTAATTTCCAAAGCACCAAAGTTAAAAAAATGGCCACACTGGAATACATTGGGGGTGTATGTCATACAAAATTACAGTATTTATTTCATTATTTTCTTGGAGATTTTGTATTAGCTGTTCCAAATTACAGGTGTCTGTTAAACAAAAACTAATTTATACACAGAGAAATTGTGTCTGCTGGAATTTGCATAGTTTAAATGGGCCCCAGATGTTGCAGTTATGTAAGAGCCTAATCTAAAGCCAGCCAAAGAGAGCCTTGTGGGCTTCAGATCACGCCAATAAGAACATTTTCAGAAGAATTAACATAGAAGGAGATTGCAGTAAGCTAACATTGTCTGTAGCTATTATAAGTATGAAATTGAAATGTACGGATGGAAGGGTGTGCCTTATTCACTGTGGATGGAGTTAAATTTGTACTTCAGTGGGGAAAAATGTGACATGAATTATCTTTAGCAAAAATTAAACCCTTTCATTTAAATGTTAAGACCAGCTGTATGTATTTTAAAAGCCATAATTTTTTCTGTTTGCTTAAGTATTTGTGTGGGAGTGGTTAATTAGTAATATTTTAATGTGAGATACTTTTGAAGTAGGTCTCTTTTCTGCTTTTAAACTGATACAGGATCACATTGCATAGCTATTGCTATGCATTGTGAAATAGAAATTAAACTCAAAAAGGGATTTATGTCCGTAGTGAGTAATTTTGTAAGGCTTTGCAATGATGGAATTGTCCCACCTCGACAAGTATCCCTTCCCCTGCTTTTGTTTTCCTTTATCCATTTCATCTTAATGACCTGAAAAAACCCCACAAAACAAACAAGTAGTTTCCTACTAAGCCAGGTATGTTCCTGTCCTCCTGGAAGGGTCTGACAAGTGCTGGGATGGTAGAGGGGAAGAAAGCACCTGCTGGGGGTACCAGGGATGGGGGCAGGAGTGGAGAGGACCAAGAGCTCTGCTCCCAGCAGTAGTGTGAATTGATTTAAACCTTTAGTTTAGCTGGTTTATGTGATGTTTGCATTTTCTATGCTGCACTCAGATTCCTGTAAATTTCCTAACACATCTCTCAGTGCCATCTTAAAATTTCAACTAGTGCTGAAGCTCCTTCTCTGCAGAAATTAAAATCAAACTGTAGATACTCTGTGAATCCTGCGTGCCTAACCAGCACTTAATGGTGAAGTGCTGTTGTGCACTGATCCTACTTGGTGAATCTTGCAGTAAGGTAAGTGTCAGGAAAAAGTGGGAGTGTGTTTAGACTGATGGAATCACTCATTTTCCACAAAACTGATTTTTGCAATGCAGTGTGTACTTGAACTCCAGAACATCAGCATCCACGAAGATGCAACAATTCACTCTTAGATGTAGCTGATGGTCTCAGGAGCAACAATTTGCAAGACAAGTTCTTCAAGTTAGCTGGTCAAAAATGAGAAGATTCAAGGTACAGTTCTTGGTAAGCCAGGCAGTTGTGCTTTTCAGCTGTAAAACACAGCTGTGGACTTCATTGTTCCAATAGGTTTCCGACCAAGTCAGATTGCTCTTATTAAAAACACTTATCAAACTCTTCCCTGTCTGTTATAACCAGTAACTCTGCTGGTTTCAGTACTCACCTGTTTCAAACCTTAAAACTTATTTTACAATATTTAGGGGTTGCAGAATTTTCTTCTTTATTCTTTATTTCTTCTTTTTTCATTTTCAGCCCTCTCCCACTTATAGAAAATAGTTGACTTTTCATTAACCACGGAAAGAAAAACAAGAGATTGACTTTAAAGCTGGTACTGAACAAACTTCTCCTTAGGGACAGGGGACCCTGTTTGTGTCCTTTACTCGAGCTGGGCAGAGTGTACTGGGGAAGTGATCAGTGAGTGGTCCTAAAGCTCAGCCCCTACCGGGCTGGGGGTTTTCTGTCTTTGACTAGAAGTATCACCCAGCTGCTGTCCCAGCGTCTCAGCTGGGACTTTCTCTGTCGGTCAGTGTGCACATCAGCGAGCAGATTGGCCCTTTGGTACAGGTCTGAGAGGGAAAGATGAACCTGAGAAACCTTTGTGAACTTTGACATGTGCTGGCGAGCTGAGTGCTCTCCTGCTGACAGGGCTTGGGTGGGTTTGCATGTTTTCTGTGGACAGGCTGTTGCAATGGTTTAAAAACCTGAGTCTCGTCTGTTTGCTTCTGAATTATTGACTCTGTATGAGCTTTGACTAATTTATTATCTCTCTTCTCAACAAAAATTTTTAGATGTCAGAATTCATATATATCAACTTTGCGTAGGCATATATAGTGTTCTGCTGTCTTGTGATAAATGAATGAGGGATTTTAATACCTGATATCTTTTGGAAAGACTTTGGGTCTTCTGAAAGGGGAAAGTAAACTCTTCTGAAGCTGACTGGCCAGGTGAGAAGAGCTGATAACATGTGTCACTTACAGGAAGGGCAAAGAGATAAATATTCACCTTCAACAAGGAAAAGGGAACAGCTTGGTTTGTAGTTAACTCAACCTGAGCTCTTTTTATGGGGTACTTGAATACCTAGAGGGCCAACTGAGGCAGCTCAGAAACAGAAGTTATGTATTGAGAAATTATGTAAGACTGATGAGATACGTGATGGCTGAATAAAAGCAAATGTGATATCTGAGGTCACTGAAGAAAAACAAATGCATTATCTGCCTTTAAAATGGGAAGGAAAGGCAAAACTGAAATTTTTTCCAGTAAATATATATGTATTAAACTTGGATATGCAGATTTACAAGTTGCTATGCATTACCTGTTCGTGCATATATCCATTAGCAAATGTCAGATAACATAATTCATAATGAGGCAGAGTTAGAATAAATTGCCATAATTTGTTTGCCATATGCTAAGCATGCCCACATGTCCACATATGGATCAGCTGGTGCACAATAACTTGGTGATGAGAAAAATTACTCATGTTTCTTAAGGTTTTAACCACTTCTGAATTACTGACTGTGTGATCTCTTAACAACTCATTTTTGATCTGGTTTATCAACAAGAACTTTTATAGGCTGAGATCCATCTTACTTTGTTACACAAAAAGACCAAACCAAAGCAGCTTAAACATTTACAATCAAGCTTCTATTAGTATGTTACTGAGTATTTAATTAATCAGTACTTCTGTTTTCTCATGTGCTTAATGCCACTTATAGTCCAAACATAGTAAAATTTCGTAAAGTTGTGTTTAAAATTAATTGGGACTTCTGATTAAATCACTTTGTAGATATAGAGTATTAAGATTTAAAGTTAAGGCTACTTCTCCATTAGAACTATACAGGATTGAAGAAGGAATTAAAATAGTAATCTCTGAAATAATTGTGTTCCTGTTCTCTTAGTAAAGGTGTGTTTTTCTGTGAGGGGTTGAAGGTCTTTGTTCTAAGGCACATTAATTTGTCAGGTTACACAGCAGATGCCTTTTAACAGATCTGGTACTGCTTAGGTGATGATTCATCCTCTTGGGTAAAAAAGTGTAAAGTCAACTAGCACTGACTATATACTAGTTCCATGCTGTTTGCTGCTCAGAAGTTTAAAAAAAAAAAAAGGGGGGGAAAAAAAGGAAGAAAAAGAGGTGTTTCTATTCTAAGTCTTTCTAAGACTTAGAGACCTTTTGAAACTGTGATTGGTACCAGCAAATTTTTCTATTGGTGTTTCGACATTTTAAATAATGTCATTACTGTGTTTTCTACTGCAAAGTTCTTTTGTTTCAATATTGTGATACAAAACTTGCCATGATGACAAGTTTTGGTCTTGCAAGCTTAGTTTCAGTATTCTGTAAAATCTGCTGAAGGGCAGAAAATAAGCCTCTGGAACGAGAGCTGCTCTGTCCTAATTGTGATATTCCAGCTGGGACTGTGACTGTGTATTCTTCAGAGTAGTTCTGATTTGCCCCAAGGTATTTGTGTCCCACAGCATGTGTTAAACTTTTTAAGGATAATAACTTTGCTAAAAACCTTGCTCAGTAATTTTACTGTTCACCCCCCAACATTATTCATACAATATTGCATCAGAAATTGCTATACTTCTCACAGCCTTCTAAAATTGTATTTGCTGAAGTTTACTGTTTGCTTCCTTGGAAACCAGTAGTTGTTTCAACATTTTGAGTTTAATACCCATCCTAGAAGTGCGTTATGGAACTCAAAATAAATTATGCAAGAGGTTGTCAATGTTCTGTGTATTTTTCCTTGCTCAGTCTATTTCAGATAGATAGAAATGTCTATTTCATGAGAAATAAGGGCAAGGTTTCTACTTATTTAATTCTCTTTTGGCATCCAAAGTGGACCTAACATGAATACTGAATTCAGAAACAGTGGCAAAATTATAAGAATCCTGCATTCCCATGGTACCCTTAAAAAAAAAAAAATCAGAAAAACTACTGCAAAAAAACCCCCACCTGATCAGGTATTAACAAAAAGTCACTTCTCGTTTCAGTGAGATAGAATTCCTAACAGTATGGTATGCAGATAATATAAATAAGAAATTAGATTTAAGGAGGATAACTTTTTATTGATCAATCTTGGTACACCTTAAAAGTGGCTATGTAAAAAATGTGTAGGAACCAGTTCATATAAATGGAAGTCAGTCTGAAGTCTTTGTTTAAAAGGAAAACAAAAAAAAATCTGGTTTAATACTTATTGTGAGACTTGTAGGTAGGGTCTGCCCTTCCCTCTCCAAGTACCATCAGCTTTACAGTGTCTACACAGAAAGTCAGTATTAAGAGCTTGGCCTTTGAAAATAGACAATGTTTTCAGCTCTCGTGATCTGAACTGGACTTTTTGGGGCTTTGCTTGCCTCGCATTCCTCCTAAAGACCAGTCTTGAGGCATAGGCAGAGGAGAAGATTGCCCAGCTCACTGAGCAGCTGGAGCCAAAGCAGTGTTTGTGTTTGTTGCTACTCTGGGGAGTCACTGCCTCGGCATTAATTATCTCTCTGGTAACAGAGGGGGAAAGTGGCTTCTCTGGAGCTCTTTTTCTCTTCCTGCCTTTCCTTGCCTGTTGCTGCCTGCTCTCGGAAGCCTCGGACCAGTGCAAACATGTATCTTTAGTCCTTAATTACATGTAACCTATGCTTTTATTTTAAGCCAGTTGACCTTAATCTTGCAAATTCTTAAACTCATTAGGGCCAAAAATATTATGCGTGTAGGTTTTCCTGATTATTTCAGTTGACTGGCTAATATATAGAAGTATTGCCATGATGAAATGTCTACTGAGAATTTTTTTAGGATGGTAGTTTATATAAAAATCGTGTTTAAGGTTCATTTATATGTATCTTCTACCATAACAGGTCTTCTACCTTAGATGTAGTCAAGCAGAATTTTCCTTTTACACAGAAAATTTCCAACTTAAATTGATATTTACAGCTTGAAATTCCAGCATAATATCTCTGTGGGTGGGGGAGAACAAAACAAGATCTGTATCCAGAAGCATTAATAAATCGATTATGCGGTGTTTATGCTCAGATGCCTCTCCTCTTTCTGGCTGCACAGCAGTTGTGTGTTACCAGGGGGCCGTGCATGTCACAAGCCATACATCTGAGATGAATAAAGTGCGATGTTACTCCAGCAAGTGTGCAGGCTTCGTCCTTCCAGCGGCTGACGTCACCGTGAGCACGGAGCCCTCCCACTCCTCCTTGGTAATTGATGGTGACGGGCTCTCTGCTGAGCTGTCCCCAACATAGGGACTGAATCAGATCAACAGCTGAGAGACACCGCCAGCAAACAGTCTTGCTCCGTGCAGACAAAAGCTGGGCCTGCAAACCAGGCCACAGAAGTTCAGGTATTTCCCGCGATGGTCCATGCGAGCTGACTCGCTGAAGCTTTCGGTGGTGCGCTGCTTTGCGTCAGAGGTTTTGCTCCTGTGAGAAGTGTTGCTGCTGCTGGAAGGGCTGGCCTGTTTGGGGTGAGGCTGGCATGCTTGACAGACGCCTGATGTCTCCTCAGACTAAGCCCATTGCTCCTGGGGTAAGCATATGTGGAAGGAGTGCAGGCCAGATGCTCGGGGAGCCCTTTAGTTTTACAATGCAAGGTAGAGGCTGGCTTGCAAGTGAATGTAATTACAGTTAAACTGTTTCTCTTTGTTCTCACTTAGCCAAGCTGAAATTTGAGAAATTTCTGAATTTTGAGAAATGTGCCAGCCTTTTTTGTGGAAGTCCAAACCATACTTTGGAGCTTCATTTTATGAAACATACTAACTTGACTTACAGTTTGGAAAAACTGTAAAAAAACAGAGTTGAGGGGGAAGGAAAGCACGTGCAGGTGGCTGCTGCTGAGGGCTTCTGTCTCTAACCCTATTAAAGAAGTTAAAAGTGGCTTGCTGTTTGTTCCCTGATGTTGGGGATTGTGCTAAATTGTTTTCTTCTCAATATGAAAGCAATGGGACTCTCTGCTGGCAATAGCTTGAAGTACATTCTCTCTACAGACACAAACGTTATACTCTCTGTTGTTTTTGTCTGTGTTAGGTTGTAACACAAAACTGAGTTTTGGTTTGGCAGCATTTGACCAGGTGTGTGTATCCTGAGGCCAGGGACCTTTAGCAGCAGACATCGCACTACAGCTGTGCTGTGAAATAAAATGTAAATAGATGGCAAATATTATTAAGGTTCTAATGGATGTGCTTTTTCTTTTTATAAAAAAGTATAAAAAAAAGGACAGAGATTAAAATAGAATTAAGATAAACATAAATTTAAGCTGAATGTTTATCTTAAGCTTGCTTCTTTCTATAACGTTTATGAGAGATTTGAATAAAGTTGCGGTAATAGAACAGTAAACTCTTCAGCATGTCAGTAGCTTTGCAGAGTTATTCTGAGAGAACTCAGGGGCATTGTCTTGTGTAACAGCTGCTCCACAGTTTTTTTTCTAGAAGGAAATCAGATTTGGATCATTGCTAGTCCTGGGTTATTTTGGGATCTCCACATAGAAAACTGATTAGTTATTGCTAATATCCATTCTGTCCTCCTCTTATGGACAACTTTTCTCTATTAACAACTTTTTTTTACTCCAATTAGACTATGCTCTTATGTTTGTGGGGGAAGTAATGCAACAGTGGGTCTTACAGGAAGTGTGCCATGAAGCAGGAGAGGGTACAACTACTACATACAATTCCACTGGACTTAGTTTCGACATGGATTTCAGAATAGTAGAAATCAGCTACTAATAGAATCACAGAACCATTTAGCTTGGAAAAGACCCTTACAATCATCAAGTTCAACCATAGCTGTAGCTGCCTTTAGTCTTTTCTTATCTAATTAGTATAGTGAAAAGCTTAATTCTTTATGTTTTAATTTATATACAAGCAATTATTAGGATTTCTGATGAATAATTTGTTTTGGTGTTCTCTGACAGTCCCAATATAATTATAAGTAGGGAGAACACAGATTTTTTGGCGGAGGAAAAGTTGTAAAATAAAAAATAAAAATCAAACTGGAAAATACTGTTTTCGTAAAGAGAAGCAATCCGATGTTGAAACTTACCACAACTATTGTACATGTTCCCATGCAGCATTTTCATCTTTCTGTCTCCTGGATGTCAAATAATGTCATCAAGGAGGAGCTTGGTTATCTGGTCTATTGAGTAAAATGAAGCTTTTCCCTCATATCACGTCACAAAGAAGTCCAAGTTCAATTTTAGCATGATCACAGAGGTCCTGTTAGACGGAGGAAGAAGTTATTGTTTGACAGGGTAAGGGGATCACAGGGAGTGGTGCTATGAATGTACAGCCTGTGTGAACTGAGGAGCAGCCAAAAAGCAGGATAGGTGAAGTGGAACACAGATGGAAAGGAATAAAAGGGATTCAGCCATGTACGTGGATTTCTCAACATTTGGTCAACCCTCCTTTCAGAGTGATAATTGATGACTATTCTGTTCATGTTTTCTCAGTTTGTGTTCTAGTCTCCAGATATGCCATGAGGGGAAGACTATTAAGTTTTGCTAATGTGAATTTTGGCTGTAGTCACTTCTTTTTCAGAAGCATTTTACAGGAAGCTGTGCTTGCAAATTAGCAGGTTTTTTTAGCAGTACTAGTCCTCGGACATTATCTAAATGAATTAACAAATTGTTTAAATATCTAGGAGGAAAGTAAACGGAAAGCTTGAAAAAGAGACACAGCTTGAGAACTTTCATATTGTTGGCATGAATAATTAAGTAAATTTATTATTGATGACAGTCCTTGAATGGCAATTGCTGCATCAAAAGTAGATTCAAATTGTGTAATTGACCAGAACTTCAGGTAAATGTTTTATGGGTACGTTTTTCCAAATTTCCAGATTTCAGGATGTCCCTTGGAACAAGTTGACCCCTGAGGTATTCAAGTTAATTAAAATGTTATAGGAGGATGAAATAAAAGAATACTTACTTCATAACCACCCATACGTTTTCACCACCAACACAGTCATTGTGACATAGTTCTGAAGTATGGAAAATTCAGTAACTGCCAGAAAGTCTAAGGACATTTTGTCCTTTCCTCACCCTCTGTGCAGAGAAGTGGCACCCTGCCTTTTTCCAATTTACCCAAATTTACCTGAATTTGTACTTTTAGCATCAGTGAAATATATATTTGCGGCTGGTATTTTTTATTCTGTTTTCAAATAGCAGTGAACAAGCCTAGGAATTCATAAACTTGAAAGGGCAAATTCTGCTATTTGCTTCCCAGGATCCCTGGTGTGGATCTGCCACAAAAGAAAAAAAAAAAAGAAAAGGCTGTAAAAGGACAGGAGGTAAAGTGCCTTGAAACTTCAATTGCATTCAGATATCCATTTTATAGGCTATTAAACCACTGCAATGCTTTATTTAAATATTTGTACCTTTTTCTTTGCTATGGGCCAAAATAGAGAAGATACCAAATTTTGAAAATAGGTTGTCTTAAATACATATGAATATATAATTTTTTCCATATTTTAATTTTAATTATTTTAAAGTCCTTTGTGGTAAGTGCAGTATTTTTTTACAAATTGTTTTGTACCACTGGTGCTGCGTGTTCACCACCCAAAAGCCTGTGGCTTATACTGTACTCGTAACTGCTTAATAACAGTGACCACAGTTCTGTGACAATGATGATTTGAAAATTTTCTGACTGACAGATTAAATGTTTGCTTTGCTGCTCATGGCATCAGCTTATATTTAAACAAGCTGCTGAGTATTACAGCGTACGGACAGTCTTTGTATAACAGCTCTGATTTTTTAGGTTTGTTTCCTAAGACAAGATTTATGCAATCCCACTTTCCATCTGTTAGTTGTGCTTCTCAGGAACTTCAGTGGCCGATTTAAACCAGTCTCGCAGGGGTCTCAGAAATACTGAGTGATTACAGCAGAATTGGGGGCTGCAGGAGCTGTTGGAGCCATTTCCTCGGGGTGCCAGTGTGGGAGATGCAGAGCACTCTCTGGCCTCGTCTGGCGTCCGGAGGGCAGCATCCATCCAGCTAAGGAGCACAACACTAACTCTGCAACAGATGAAACAAATGCTCTCTCCTGTTCAGCTCATGGAAAGGGAAGTTTGGGGAGGGGAGCTGAGGGTACAGAGCATGTGGTGTGTAGGGAAAATGAGAGAGAGCTGAAGGTATTGTGGAGGTGTGTGTGGGAACCCAAGCTTCAATACTTCTGCTGTCACTAAACAACTTTTTTTTTTTCTTCAGCTCAGTAATGATACACTGCATTTTACAGTACTTTACTGGGTATAAACATCCATTTTTTTCTGAACGTTTTGTGGCTGCTGAAAGGATGCTCTCAGATTGATGATTTATCATATTCATCACTTAAAAATCATTATCTGGCTGGTTAATGGTATTGGTAGAACATTAGTATCAGAAGAAAATATAATTTTAAAGCTCTGCTAGTAGTTCTAGATGTAAAAGCTGAATTTCACTTTGAGTAAGCTCATGCTGACCAAAGGATGCCTATAGAAAGACTGGCTTATAGATGCAGTAATTGTAATTTGGTGTGTTCTCAGTTTGACAAAATCCTCAGTCAAGTATGAATTATCATTTCTGTGTGATTCCCACAGCCTTATAAGTACACAGTTCAGCAGCTCACTTTGTCAGGATAGAGTTTCCTCATCAGGATAAAGTTTCCTTGAAAATCTCTGTGACCAAAACATGCTTGGGCTTTTCAGTTTTCTCTCTCATTAAAAGCCTTACAATTGGGGGTGGATAAAAAGACCTTTGAAAGTCCCTTCCAAAACAAAATGTTCTATGATTCCGTGATTTTGCTTATTTGTTTAAGCAACATTAAGTGACTGATACTTGTTTGAAAGGTTCTGGTTGGTTTTCTTTGTGTCATGTTTTCATATACTTTATCATTCTTATAAAATGATAGTCGTTTCTATGAGCTAACAATGAAAAAAGTATTCTTAAACCAAAGTATTATTTGAAAGTCACCTCTTCAATATGTGCTCACTAGAAACTTTTAATGAAAATACATATGAGGCATTGGAACAAGTAATGTTTGAAGTTTTATAATACTGCTTTTCTGCAATATTTCCTGTTTGTCTTGGAAACAGGGTCACTTTGGTGTGTAAGAAACAGGTTAATGCTTGATTACATAACAGTTTGAATAGCTGATGCGATGGTGGAATGCTGGAAAAGGCGCTTTCAAACTAAGCACTTTGATAACTTCCTGCAAAATTCAGAGTAAATCAGTGAGTTCCCAGGACATCATGATATTTTCTGGCTGAATGTTTTCTGTCATGAAAATGTGATCAGGTTCTATCACTGAGATTTCACATGGATCTCCCAGCTTCACTAGAACTTGTGTGGACATAAACAAAGCAACAAGCATCATAATTGCACAGTATCTCTGTTGCACATAGAATGAAAAGACTTTAAAATTCCAGAAGATCAGAAGGTTTTCTTTATTTCGAGATAGATTTTTTCATGGGATCTTTCGTTAACAGTTACTTGATTTGTTAAATGACACAACACTTCTTTACTACTATTGGATGAGATAGAGAGTATTTTGAAAACACAAGAAAGTAACAAACTAAAGTGAAAACCAGCACCTGTTATTTTGAGAACAAGAGATGCTTACAAAACCTCTATCAGTCTTTTCCTGAGAACATGAAATGCCTACAGAACTGTTCTCTGTAAAGGTAAAATGTTTTTCCTTGGGAAAATTCAGGCCTGGTGCTGGATTTCTCTAAGAATCACTAAATGTCAGCCCCACAGAACAGTTATTTTAGGAGAAGTTTAAGCTGTCAAAACTAAACTGCTTGAGAGAATAATTTTCTTCTTGAATTTTAAAAGCAACTTTCTGCATTGATGCTGGTTTAGTGTAAATCCATTATTCTGTTCATGTCATGGACAACACAATATACAACTTAGGTTCAGTTTTATGAGCTTAGGACAGGAGAAATTCTTGCATCTTGGAATTCAAAATACTGTCTTTTTATAGGTTGCTACCATATTATGATCAACAGTTATGGATTTGATTAGAATTTTTATATTATTGACTTTTTTCAACATGTTAAATCAAATGTCTAGAAAATCTTTTGTACTTAGGAGGAGTTTCTCAGTGACTTAAGAAATCCTCACCCAATGCACCTTAATATCATAGATTTGAGCCTATAAAAGGTAGTGGGGGTTGACTTCAGAAACACAGGAACAGGTTCACCTTTAAAACTCTAATCAGGATGTAAAAAAAGGCTGAATGCCTTTCGTGGAGTATGAGAGACCTGCAGTCTCGGACAGAAGGAGAGCCCCACACAGAAATGCAGTTTGAGATCTGCTCTTTGCTTTGATGCATGAGCCTTCAGCGCTGTCAGCATGGGGGAACCAGGCTGCTCAGAGCATTCTTTTTATGAGCACCGATCGGAAATTGTGGCAAGAGGGAGGGGAAAAAAATGTGCAAACCAGAAAAATGCAATTGAAAAATCACATTTTTACATTTTACAGTTATATCTACATTGTAACTGAGAAAAAAAAAAAAGTTGTTTCAATCTAGAAGAGGAAAGACCTTTGCACCTTCTTACTCTCTGCCAAGTGTTCACCTTCTTATTCTCTGCTAACAAGATCCTGTTAATTTGAGTGGACAAGGAAGATTGACTGAAAGTACCTTACCTTCATGATGCATCTCATCAGGGCAGTTCTGAACATGTTGTTGTAACATGTTGCATTAATTCTCCCTAAGGAGCAACTCACTGCTTTAATCCCTTGTATTGCAAACTGCTGTCTCTGCTTAGCTGACATGCTGGCTCCTCTGGCCATGTTTTCACTGCAATACACTCAGAGTTCCTAGCCAGGTTTACACATCTGGCTCCCTGCTCATTAAAATGAAGTACATTTCTGTTGTGCCAGGGTGACACCCAGCCTCACAGGTGAGAGAGCCATTACAGCAGCACATATGCTGCCTAAATTCCACTTAATTCCTATTTTGAGCTCTGAAGTGGGTCCCAAGAGATACACAGTCCTTTCTGCAGAGACAGCTTTCACATTTCACCAGAACTCATTTCACTGGAGCTTGTTAAATTGCACAAGCTAGTCCATCAAAAAGTAAACATAATTAATCCAGATTTTAGGATTGCAAAACTGTGACCATCAGAAATATCAGAGGTTTTAAAAACGGTAAAAATGAGAAATGGGAGCTGAGATTTGAAGAAGCTATGAGGCCAAAGAAACCACAATGTTTGGTGATAATCAATAATTTAAATTGATGGAATTTTGGAGTGATGCCTTGTGCCAAAAATGCATAAACAAAGGTAAAGGGAGCCAAATAACTCCTGTGGCCTGCTGTTGCGGCTCTCCTGGTTAAATGCATTTTATTTTCTGAAATGAGAACAGAATTCGGAGGTATCAATAGCTCAAGTTTTACAAGCACTTCTATAAATGTGATTTTGAGATATGGTTAGACATTTTAGAAACCAAAACCATTTTAAAGGCACAAGGGCTCAGACATCTCCTCCGTGAGCTATCAGTTACTAAGTTAATGTCCTGAGTATGGAATTGCACGGCAGCTGTCCCACAGGACAGCCTGTAAGTGGATCACAGCATTCAGGGTGTGGATGTGGCCAGAGAGCAATATTCCTGGTAGTCTGGGGTAGCTGCTGTGCACAGCTACAAGCCAAAGTTATTCCTTAGTCTCCAGGTCTGGGAGATCAGCATCTGGCCGTGATGGAGCTGCCCATGGCACTTGAAACATTTCAGTGCCCCCAGAGGCAGAGTGCTGAGTGTGAGAGGCGAAAGCCTTTCACTGAGATTGAATCTACATGTTGCATTCATGTAGGGTTAACATTGTAGAGTTAAATCAGTAACTTTTCAGTGGAAAGTTGTATTTTTTAAGGAAAAATAGCCAGCACAGGCTGTTTTTACAGTGTTGTGTAAGTTATATATATTCTATTTCAAGATATTAAGTGTTCTCTGTGAAGGTTTTTCTGTTATTGATATTCTTGTGCTCAAAAGTATATTCATTTCCCTTTTTACATCTAATAAATACATCAAGGTGAACATTATGTCCATTTTAATACTCAAGGTATTACTTCTTTCAAATAAGGTTGTTGAATCCATTTTTTCTTCCAACCACTTAAAGTTCTGACAGAATTTACAGCTGTTTCAGAAGTGTTTGGCAGCATATTCAGCTGCAGTTGACTTTTGTGACCATCCTAGATGGGCAAAAACATGTTGAGCACTTGAATTGTTCTTTCTGTCTCTGTCCCTGTTCTCTGTGTTTCACTGCAGCAAGGCTTTAAGAAAACAATGTTCCACATGACTCTACATCACATGTAAATAATAAAAATAAAAAATCTCGCCCACACATGGGAACAATCACCTATGGGCAGATTTTCCAACTTTATAGCATTTATAGCACCTCTCCAGTATCTCAGCGATGCAGAGGATTCATAATACAACAGGTATTTGTATTATGTATCTGTAATACAGATGGTTTCAAACATGCCATGTTCCTGACACTCACTGTGAGTTGGGTTAAATGTTTTAACATCTGACTGCAGGGAGAACAGCAGCTTGTTATTTCTGTGGCACTGTGAGAACATACTCACGTTATCTTTCAGTGCAGCAGGAGATAGCATGTGCCCCTGATGTATGTGTGTTTGCAAGTCGAGAAGTTAAGTCTGCTGTTAATGTTATCACTGCTGTATCCTGAAATAGAAAAGTGCAGGCAGATTGGATTGTGTTAGAGAACAGTAACCATAATAACCAATAACAATCTGCAAATGATAAGCAGCTATAATGTTTAAAAACAAAATTTATATGGCATTCCAGTACTTCCATGGGCATACTTTCAGATTTTATTATTCATTCATTTTAGCTTTGGTTTTGAGATTTAAGATGTGACATTAGTCTTAAGGAAGTGTTTCCTTATTGCATCTTGAATTAGTTGACAGTAGTTTATTATATACCTAAATTAAATCTCACAGAATAAAATTTTACTTAACAACCCTCTTTCAGATGTACACCATCTGTAAGGAAGAATTACAAGCATCCTACGTGATGTATAAAATTTTATGGAGGGAGATGGACTTTGATTTTGTGGTTGGATATAAAATGGATACATTCAGAAAAGAAATTCAAAGTCTTCTGGAAATGAATGCAGAGCATCTTGATAATTTGGAATCTGCACCATGTTCAGGGATGCTTCCCAACATTTCTGCTGATACAAAAATTAAACAAAGACAAACCTCCTCCTTTTAACTTGCCCCAAACAATGCTATTTTGTATATTTATTTTCTTTTTAAAAGAAAGGAAGGTATCACTCAAGAGAAGGAAGATATCCAAATTGTGTCCTGGCCCTGCCATCCCCCTCCTTGCCTACCCCCAGCACACAAATAGGAAGCTCCAGCTGGTTACTTAACCTGTCACAAGCAACATGGTGCTATGAGCATGCTGTTAACTCTTCTGGGCTGACACGTTCTCAGTCCTCCTTGCTGAGGCAGTCCTATCATTTTCATAGAACACTTGGATGTTTCTTAGAACGTGGATTCCTATTTCAGTAATTTTATCTGCTGACACACTGCAGTTACCACCACACTGCGCTCAGAGAGTTACAGTGGCAATGAGAAGAACTGGAAAAGACCCTTTCTTCTAAGTGCTCATGTCCAGAGGAACAAGGCAGCCTGGGCTTCAGATCCATGCTGTAGCTCTTTCAGGGCAGTAACACTCCTGAAAAGTGAAGTTTCTGCAGCTGAAAGTGTGTTGCCCGTAGTTAGAGTGACCACTATGGGAGAAAATCAATTGGGAGAGCTCAAATTCATAGGAAAAATTAAAAAATTAATTGCTAATCATTATTTTCACTTATAAGTAACTTTATTAAGAAATTACTTAGTGCTGGTGTGGGATGAGATGGAGGGTAATTAAAGTGAAATAGCTCTTCCTCTGTTATCCCATATGTGAGAGGGAGCAAGTTATTCAGAGGTTTTTTACCAGAAGTTCCTTTAAAATGAAACATTCACATTTACAAGAGACAATTCTTGTTGCTAGAAGTGTAAAGGAGTTACAAGCTGTTGACATTCTTCACTGGGATTTGAATTTGAATCTGAATTAGGTAAGAGAGAGTCAATTGCTTTCCATTAGAGTTCCCGAAGAAAAGAATGTTGTTACTGTTGGATACAAGTTGAAAGATTCTTGTTTATCAAAGAAAGGTCTGTTTAGTCTATTAACCTTGACAACCATGTCAGCATTTTTTTCTGTTTGTTTTCCCAAAGGCACTGTGTTGAAGTACTATGATATACAAAGCTATTTATAGTGTAGACAGTTCATAGCTATACTTAAAAGACATGGGTCAGGGTTTAAATACTGCAGTTAAATGCTATTCTCTTTGACAATCTGAAAAGTCATTATGCTTAATCCTTGAAAATTAAAATGGAGAGATGGAATCCCTAAAAGATCAATGTGAATCAAATATTTTTAAATTTTTTTTAGGGTTTCACAGAGTAGTTGAGGTAAAAAGGAACCTCTAGAGCTATTCCAGTTACCTGCTCAGAGCAAGGTCACCTAGAGCTGGTTACCCACAACCATGTTCAGATGGCTTTTGAATATCTCCAAGGATTGAGACTCCACAACTTCCCTGGGTAATCTGTGCCAGTGCTCTCTCACCTTCACAGTAAAATAAAAATATACAACAAAACAAACCCTATCACCACCTATATTTCAGTTTATACTCATTGGTTTTTGCCTTCTCATTAGGAATCACTGAGAAGAGTCTGGCTCTGTCTTCTTTACTCCCCTGCCACCAGATAGTATATACCAACAGATTTTTATGAAAGGAACAAAGTTTAGGGAAGTAATCAGGGAAAACAAAGCACATATATTGGCACACCAGTGTTTGTACCTGTTTGCCTCTGTTAACACATGGTTAATATTGCTGTTGCTGTCTTGGCTACTACAGGTGAGAAAGAGCTGCTTTAAAAGTGCATGCATACTGTAGAAAGCTGAATAAGTGATTTATTTTATCCTTGTGATTTACTCCATCATTTCAGACTGTAGTCTTGACTCTCACAGTCACAGTACTTTATTTTTCTTCAGTCTGACTACTGGTTCTTAAGGCCCAGTCTTCATCAAGTCATGTTTGTGTAGCTCTCTATCACCCACCTGCAAGAACATGTTCTGCTGGAAAGTGCCAGTGGAGGAGAGGAGCAATTCCACCCTTAGCTTTGGTTCCACCTTCCATTTATTTAGACCTATTTCTGTGGTTTTGATGCTTTCTGCCTTTATCCCAGTTCCATTACTATCCCAAAAATAGGATAGCAACTTTGTCTCTTGCTGAAGTCTCCAACTTAGGGATTTTCCAATGGCCCGTATTTGCTTGATCAGCCAGTTCTGCCCAGGCATCCCATCTCAGCATTTCTGCCCTGGTCCACACCATTCCGCTCCTCCCTGGTTACCTCCTAGCTTTAGGCTAGTCAGGTAGCCAGCTGTCTCTATGAAGGTCTTTTCAAATCCGATTGTGTTCCCTGCCTACCATGAACACTTTTCTTGCATAACCTTAATTCCTGTCTTCTAGCCTGGCTTCTAGACTCTCTTTGCTGTGGGTCACACTGCTTCCATCCATTCTTGTTCTGCACTCTGGGTTTTTGCTTTTCCCATCCCACCACCTCTCCAGCCCCATCGTTCACAGATTCCTTTTTCCAACCTCTCTCTCCCTCTCCACGCCCCCCTCCCGCTCCCCCATCTCCTCCACTTCACTGCTCGCTCTTTCTGTGTGGCTCATGGCATTCTGTCTGCAAGGGTCAGCACTGCTGAGACACTGCCCACCCTCTGCTGGCCTGTCCCTTGCCACACTAAACTACTGGGGGAAGGATGTGCAGACAAAACCCAGTGCTGTCGCTTAGCTGGGAGTGGGGCCCAGGTCATCCAGCAGTGCCTTGATAAGTTTGAACACCCTCAACAGGGGTGGCATTTTTGCATACTTTTAACTCTTGAACCATAAAAGCTATGTGCAAATTTGCTTTGTGGAGCCCTAAGACAGACTTTGGTACCTGTCACGATGTTTCAATTCAAGAGAGCAGTGAGCAATTCAGCTTATTTACTGTCCAAGCTGCCAGACTCTGGCTGCTTGTACTGTCTGTAGTGAGAATTACTTGTGACATGAAAGTCACTTATGGTGACAGTCTGAATAATGCCCTGAGTCTCTGTTGGGTATATGTGAACTGCAGTCCTCCCTGATTTCATATTCATTCCCAAAGTACAGGAGCTGATGAAATTATTTAAAAAATAATTAAATTATCATAATTTTTAATGCATGGAAGGCATATGTTTTCCTTATTTTTGATGTTACAAGTACTTGTAACGTTCCTGCTGGTGTTTTTTTTTCCGAATGTAGTTGCGAGAGCCATAACCAAAAGGGAGCAATCAAGCTACGGCACCCAAATTCCAATGGCTTACAAGAACTGTATCAGACAAGCAAAGTAATGTGTGATGACACTGGCTGTGTCTGGTATTGACAGGTGTGGTTTCACACTAAAAATGCTGTGCCGGAAAGCGTAGGCAATTACATTAAAGGTAATAAGTGTGTGTAACCACACTCGTTCAGCATCAGTAGGAGCAACCAACTTGGACAAGTGATTATTACATTCCAGTAGAGGTGTCTGATGCCTGTTAGCCTCCATGCAGAATGGCGCATGTTTTATTTACTCTCTGGGAATGTACTGTTATGATATTATTTGTTTGAAGCGTTAATTTGCAATTGATATAATGCAAAGTGACCAGTTCAGCTGACAGATTAAACTAATGCTCTTTTGTAAACATATGGTTGGAAAAAAAATTAATGTCTTCTGATTTCTAATTTGCCCTTTCCAACCATTTTCTTGGGTTTAACTCTGCTTGTAGATACATACAAGAACTTAAAAAATCCAGACTCATGAGTCACATCACATATAGTCAACAGAGGACTAAAGGTCTGTTTTGACAGAGAAAACAGATTGAGAAAAGAATATCTTGCTAACTCATGCAAAGAAACTGAGGTAGTCAAGACAAAATCTATTTAAAATAAACAGGGGATGATGCAGGGGAAGGAACAGGGTAGATATTTACAATTTTCTTGAACTGCTTCATTTGCTGCTTTTGTTAGGAAAGAGGTTTTGTTCTCTTTCTTCTGTTAAAGAGAAGGAAATTGAGTAGCACAAACTGGTTTTCAGTGCTGTATGTGTTCATGGCATCATGTCATGAGATGTCGTGTATATTATATTAACCTGATTATAGATAAAATGGGCAAGCATACACCCACACATTTCCTCCTTAAGACATTACGTATTCCATATTTTTTCTTAGTGCTTATGTACAGTTCTGGTTATCGGATATAGTGCTAGCAGCAATAGGAACTTTAAGGAATTGAGAGGACTGAGCTGAGAAGGGATGGGTTTCACAGTGCTCTTTGAAAGCGGTTTTGATTGGTGTTACTGGATGCTGGCTGATGGCCTCTTCCTCAGTTGTAAAGAACAGCCTTTCCCAGAGGGCAATATTTCTGCATGCTTGGTTTACTTTATGCTGTATTCCTAAACCATCTTTAATGGGATCTATTTTTAAGCCCCATTTTAATATTAGTTTGGGAAGGCAGTTGGTGAATTAGTCTCTGAAGTCTTGTGTTTTATCCTGCTCTTTGGCTGCTTTTTTTTGCCTGCTGCACCTGGAGTAGAAGTCGGCCAAAAGCGAGGCGGGTCCTTGGGTTCTTCTGTCCCGGTGTGGTGCTGTGTGCTGGATCCTCTTCCCGTGCACTGGAGATGACGAGTGTAGCTTCTCAGTTACCTGAGTGCCATTGTGCTACAAAGATAAAGTTACACCGTGTTTACAGAGCAGTCTGGGACTAACCAGTGGGAGGAACCAATGAAGAGAGTGAAACACAGAAAAGGGAAACTATGCTGGGCTGTTTGTTTGCCTGTTTGTTTTTCGGAGGAGATTTTTCGTGTTTTAAGAGACAGATAGTGAGATAGCTCCATGGGTTTCTGGAGCACTGTCAGAGTAGCGAGGGGTACGTGTGAGCCGAGTTTCCCCCAGTGCTGCCGGCTCACCCTGCCCCCTCCGCTGCTCCAGCGCTGCCCCCTCCGCTGCTCCAGCGCTGCTCCCGGGCTCTCCCGTCCCGTCCGCGGCTCCGCGGGCCCCACTCGCGCCTTCCCGGCCGCGCCTTTCCCCGCACACAATTTGGGCGGCGTGGCGCCAGGCGGGGCAGGGCTGGAACGCGGAGCTGCCGCCCCCCGCTGCCCGCACAGCACCGCACCGCCCCGGCTGGGACTGTCCGCACCGCCCCGTCCGCCTGCCCGCACCGCTCCGCACCGCCCCGTCCCGTCCCTCTGCCCGCACCACCCCGGCTGGGACTGCCCGCCCTGCCCCGTCCCGTCCCCCTGCCCGCACCGCCCCGGCTGGGACTGTCCGCACCGCCCTGTCCCGCCCCGTCCCGCCCCGCCTGGCTCGGCACGGGCGCGGAGCTGCCGCTGCCTCTCGCGGAGTTTCTGTGTTTTCCATCTCGCCGGTCCCGCGGCCCTCGCAGCGGAGACTCCGAGTTCATGCCCGAGAGCCCCGGAGCCTCGGGAGCAGCCCCGGCGTGGGAAAGCAGCCTGGGAAGCCTGCCCGGCTGGGACACGGGAACTGAGGATGCAGTGGAAGATCTGACTTTAGGCAACTGGGCGCTCCGGGCAACTGGTGTCGGACCGTGAAGGTGCAACTATGTTCCTTTTTGGCAGTGAGGATTACGAAGCGGTAAGATGTAAATTATGGGTTTCCTTTTCTCAGCTGTTACTTACTTTTAATGTTCTTGTCTCAGAGTTTATTGGGCAGCTTTGAATTTCTATCAGTTCAGTTTTGTCTGTGGTTGAACTTAAGTATTCAGCAATTCGCTTGCTTTTTAAATAGGACATTTTTCTTCAAGTTCTTCAAGTAGTGAGATGCTATTTGCTAGATAAAATTGAATTTACTTTTCTTGTCCCGACTATGGCATTGTGGTAATATTCAAAATATTTAACTACTGAGCATTATGAGGCTATTTGGACTTTTGGGGTTAAGCAAACTCATGCCTCCAAATAATTCAGAATTTGTCTCGTACTTTGTAATGTAGATAAACTACAAGGAGCTTATGGAACTGGCCTTAATAGTGTGTTCGTGGGGATGTTGCCAAACCATTTCTTTTGTACGGTTCAAAGCATGTCATTGTAATGTACTGCAATGTCCATCAAAAGAGCTAGTTTAAAAAAAAAAACAAACCAAACACACCCACATTAAGATCTAACACTCTTTACTTAAGTATGTGTATAAAACAGTGTTTGAAATAAGTTGATGATGTCAGAGACCAGAAGAAAACCACTAATAGCTCCACACTGTTGCATGACATTGTTAGCTGACATAAAAGTTTGCAATTTTGCAGCCTGTGGTTCAAGTGCTACGTTGTAAGCAAAACGGATGGATTCTTCCACCCACACACGTTTCTGACCAAGTCCAAATCTAAGGAGCTTTGTGGAAAAATGACACTGAAAAATATCTATGGACTCTACTATAGGACATCAGAATAAATTTCACATGCTAAAAAGTGGCACATTCTTTGCATATAACTGGCAACTGAAAATGTTTTGTTTTGATTATTGAAGTGGCTCTTTGAAGTATGAAAGGGCCTTTTATGGCAGTCTGAGTTCTACAACACATTTCAAGGAATTAATTTAGTTATTTTGGATTCTTTTCCTCTTTTTTCCCCCTTTTTTAATTCCAACCAGCTATGTTTCTGAGATGCAAGAAATGTAGAAGACATTCAGGAAAATAATTTAAGTGCAGCTGTCTGCCCATTGAACTCATTTGTGTGTGTATGACTTGCACGAACTTTCACAAACCAAGCTAGGGAGCTGAAAAGAACTTAGTTTTTCTACAGCAGTAAGCCACATCACTGGCATTGCAGTGATTATGCTACAGAACATGTACTTGTGTATAAAGATTATAAAGCAAAAGAGAGTATCAAAACTTTGAAACTTCCTTTTTTTTTTTTTTTTGGTTACATTTAGTTATTTTTAAAGCATTGCAAATCTCTCTTAACAGATTTTTGCGTTTTGTTCTTCATTCCATTGTATCCTGTGGAGTTACTTCCTGGTTTATACAGCGAGTGAGTCGGAAATTTTAAAATGTCTTGAAAATAACCTAGATGACTGAAGAATGGTGTTAGAGCTTTGGATTAAAATCTCAAATCTCTTTCTCTGGTGCTGTTTCAGCTTCTAAAAAATATGGAAGTATTCTGTGTCACAGAAAATAGTTTAATGTTTGAGACACCTTTCCCAGGCAGGAAGGCCATCTCATTCCAGTCCCTTTTCTACTACAGAGTTGGGCAAAGTGAAATAGCATCAATAGAAAAAGTAAGGAGTCCACCATGAATTGTGTCGGGTTGGAGTTTTTTAATTTCCTTTTTTTTTCCTTTTGTTCTCTTTGATATCTCTGTAGGTCCCTGAAACTGCAATGTAATGATCTGCTCAAACAAAATATGTCACTAAGTGCAAACTAAATATAATTTGGGTTTTTTCTTAGTTTTTCTTTAGAGCAAGACAGTTTAGGGGAAAATAGGGATGCACTTTTTTGGTGTTATTTTTGTAGCCAGACTAACCAAGATGCTTGCTTTACTCAGTGATAAGTAAAATAGAATAGGTGGTGTACATAAAGCTTGAAGAACACTTTTATTGTTCAGTAAAAGCTAAATCAATGTGAAACTTCTGTCTGTACAGATCTGTTGTTCATGAAGCCATATGCTCTACACTATAGAAAAGGCATTTGTTTTATCTTCCCACACAATTATTTGAGTCACTGAAGGACAAAGTGAGTGAAAAGTGACAGTGAAGAATTTCAGGGTTTAATTTTAAGTTTACTATTAATCTAAAGCAATTTAAAACAGGTTTAAGGCATTCTAGCTATGCATGTAAAATTTGATTTTCATCCTACGGAAGAAACTACTGATGAAAAGAAACATATCATCGTTAAATCTGTCCACATGAGCATGCACACACATTTGCAGAAATATGAGTATCTGAAGTGATACTCTAACTCTGTTGAATTTAATAAGGAAATGCCACAGACTGGTACTACCAGCTTTTCATCTGGTGTCCACTTTGCTTTCTTTTTTTTCCTGTGTATAAGCAAGCTTGGATTATTAGCTTACCCTGAGTGCATAATAAGTCTAGATATCTGACAGCACTGATAATCAACTTTGATGCCATCTTCCACCAACCTCAGCTAACAAAGATAATATTGCTTAAGAAACAGTTATCAACAGAAAGAAGCTGGGGTTTATGATCACTTCATATTAAAAATAAAAACAAAGTGTCATAACACAGTGACAAAAGCTACATTTTTGAATATTGATAATAAAACCAGGTAGTAGTGGTCCTTTTCTATTTCCATTAATATTTTCATAAATGCTCTAACTTGGGATGCACAATGTCTTTCCCATTACATTTTAAAACTTTAGGTAGATGCTTATTAAGGTCTTTATGACTGGTGAAATAAACATATAGTATCTTTTTAGTCATTCTTTGCCACATACCTGGGAAAGTAGATTTGTTTAACTATAGTAAGCAATTTAATTTCATAAATACAGGAAACTAAAACGCTGCAGGCCCAGCAGTCTCATTTGTGGCTGTAATTTGTTTCTTGAGGATTTTTCCTGTTTGTTTGCAAAATAAACCTCTGGTTAAAGAGAATAAATAAATAAACCAAAAAGAACTGGAGTAGTTCATCAAAAATGAAGCAGAAAGAGGGGAGCTTCTTTTCACAGATGCTTGGTAGATCGTAGTCTGCATTACCCTCCCAATACAAAAGCATCTAGAACTCACTCCCCACAGTCTTTTGAGTTCCACATCAGGGATGATGGGACTCAAGACGATGCTTGCATGTTTGGGAGACTCTCCTGTGCCCAGCAGAACATTTCCCTGTGGCTGCAGAGCATCTGCTCCTCCTCCCTCAGGTGTGCCTTGCCAGGGCTGTGGGTGCTGGGCATCTCCAGCCACGTCCCTGCTGCCTTCCCGGGGCCCTGGGGGGTGTGCCAGGGCTGATGGCACTGCCTTGTCCCCAGTCAGGCACTGGACACCTTTGGTGTTTCATCACTCCTTCCTGACAGCAGTCTCCCCTGGCAGGGACTTGGGGCTCTGTTGTGTTAGCATAATCCAACACTGTGATGGTAGGGTTAATTAGGATTACTTCTGTGAAAAACCTGATCACTGGAAAGCTATTTCTTTAGCAGAGTAATTTGGAAGCAGCAAGAAGTTTTCTTGGTGATTGGTCATTTAAGAAAAATCATTTAATTTCATTCACTCTGTTGCATGCAACTTTCAGACTTTTGCAATTTTTAACTTCCCTAAGAAACTAAAAACTTAGCCTTTTTGATTCCATAGATATTTTTCTTGGAAAATATCCTTACAAAGAGTAGGAAACCTCTTTATAAGTCCAGTGAATTGGCTGTGATGTCCAGAGCATGTTTTGGTTGCCTTGGAAATCTAGAATTTGTCACATGTGTTCTCCAGGCAAAAGTTTTGAACTTGTCTATTTAAATTAAATCTTCGCTTCTGTTGAGTTTGCCTGTGTCCTCTTGCAGGATGGAGCACTTCTTATGGAATATTAAGTATGATGTTGATAAATGCCAGTTATACTTATGACTCCTGCTGAGCACAATTATCTTCTAAAAAGTATGAAAATCTGTCTGCTAAATTTCTAAAGGAGGGGAATATCTTGAAGCAGTCAAATGTCATTCAGTTTTGAGAAGAGTTACTTTTTTGACTGCTCTTCATGAATCAAACAAATCCCAGTTCTGTGTGTACAGGCATTCTGATGATAGGGCTCATTTTGCTGTGTCAAGGGAAAACCCCACCTATTCTAGAAATATGCTATTGTAAGTCCTAGAAATCAGTAGGGAGAACACAATGATGTGTTTATTCTGAGTCATTGCTACTTACCTTATTTCAGAAAGTGAGTGAAGGGAGAAAAGAATGTTGTTTAATATTGGAGAGAGTCACTTGTAACAGTTCAGCAGCAGTAGTTTTCATCATACTGTGGATTGACATGGGAATGTATCTGAAAATCATAAATCAGAAATGCTTCTTTGCGAACCTCTCCCTTGAATTGCATGTTAATTATGAAAGGGATAGTTCTGCAAATTATCTGTGGCAGAACACTGTAAAAATTTAACTGTAAGATATTGGAATGACTTTTCCATGTTCACCTTAGTTCAACCTAAGGCAACAACAATGCTGTGTTCAGAGAGATAAGTTGTACAACTCGTGAGTGTAACTTGAAGTACAGACTTGAAAGGCAGTCAAATTAAATTCAGTGTCTGAGGTTTACTTCAGAGCCATGAATTCATCCTTTGACAAATCCCTTAACATATCTTTAAGTTTTAGGAGACACTTGATTTGTTTCTAGTGACAATAGTACTTGGTTAATTTTCAACTGTAAATATTGTACAGATGCACAAGGAATGGAGTTATTCATGCCTAAAACTGTGTGTTTAGTGAAAACTCTTATGTGGAAGAAAGAAGTGCTTATATGTGAAGATACATGGGCTCACATCCAGAGCTGGATGTAGATTTGTGAAACAGTCACCCTTAGCAAGCCTTTTTCCTATGGATTCTCTGCAGCAGCCAAAGTGTAGAAGCAATACAGTTTTCTTTTCCTAAATTGGAAAAATGAGGGTCATTCCGTATGGCATAATTCCCCATGACTAGCTCAGAGATGTTGCAGCTGTGTTTTAAGCACTGCATATGAGTTTTGGGATTTCCCCAAGGGAAGCCTGGGAGAGCTGCTGGTTTTGATCCTGTAGCAGAATGGCTCCTGAAACAGTGTCAGTTTAGAACAGGGAAACACTAGAGAGGAAAACCTTAATAAACCTATGCAGAGGAAAGTATTGGTAATTTCTGTGTTACTCCCAAGACACCCAGTCTACTTTCCACTTAGTGATTTGCACAACTGTAGTGACCATACTTTTTTCCCCAGAGAAAAAAGCAGTGTTTAATCTAACCTCCTGTAGTTATCTGAAGTAGATTGTTTAATAATGATGTTACTGTTTGACCTTCATGTAACTTCTATTTCCTTGCCTTCTGTCTTTAATTTGAATTTCAGTGACTGAGGATGGAGCCTTTTTTTATTTTTGACAGTATATTGAAGGTATTTATAGCATATCTGACCTTCCCCTACCTCTGCACCCACAATCCAACACATGAACAGTCAGTGAAAAGGTGGGGAGCTCTGTGGAAGCCAAGGGTGGAGGCACGAGGTGTGGGCCCTATTATGCATGAGAGTCTGTGAGCAGTGGATCAGCTGTCCCTCATGTAGAGCTCAGAATACCTGGTTCATGATGTGAGGTCCTGGGGTGCACGGAGCTCTGGGAGATTAAAGACAAGGTTTCTCCCTCCAGGAAATACTTTTTGTTGAAAGTATCTATTTCTAAAAGTTAAGAGGCAAGTCAATGACTGCAATTTACCTGGATCCTTTTGTACTGGTTTAGTGCCGAGTGGTATCTGAATGCAATGAAGGAAGGGAATGAGCATATCTCTTATTATGGAAGAGGATCATGGTGAGTGCATCACGTTTGAGAAGCAGGTTTGTGTCTGAGGAAGTCCTGTGAAGTCAAACAGTTTCTGACATTTAGAAACCAACCCCACCAACCAGCTCCAGGTGATGAAATAGCAAAGGAGAAGTTTATTTCTGTTTAATGAGTAGAGGGTAAGAGAAGTGGAGTGTGGAAACTGGCCTGGGTTTTCAGGAGCAGTATAGTTCACCTCACAAACATGAAGAAAAAGTAACAAAATCAAAGTACGTAAAAATCATATGCACAGATGATGTGGTTGAACAGCCTTGTGAACACTTCTTAGAAAATCACAGGGTGGTTGACAGTGGAAGACATCTCTGGAGGTCATCTGGTCCAATCCTTTTGCTCAGACACGACCACCTAGAGCCAGTGGCACAGGACCATGTCCAGGCTGGTTTTAAATATCTCCAAGGATAGAGAGACTCCACAACCTTCCTGGACAGCCTGTGGCCATTCTTAGCCAACCTCATGCTAATATGTTCCTCAAGTTCTAAGGGAATCTCCTATGTTTCAGTTTGTGCCCACTGCCTCTGGTCTTGTCACTAGACATCACTAAGAAGAGCCTTCTTCCATCCTCTTTGTACCTTGCCTTCAAGTATTTATATACAAAAAGATCCCCCTGAGTCTTTTCTTCTTGTGGCTGAACAGTCTCAGGTCTCTCAGCCTTTCCTTATGTAAGACATGCTCCATTCCCTTCATCATCTCCTTTTATTGGACCCTCTCCAGAATGTCCGTGTCTCCCTTTTACCGAGGAGCCAGGAACTGGACACGTCACTCCAGGCATGGCCTCACCAGTGCTGAGTGTTTTATGTGTTTTTAAAGTAGCTCCCTATTTTTTTTTTTCCCATTACTTACGACAAGATGGAAGATGAAAGTGGAAGCAAAGAATAGAGATGAGTGGAGCATGCCCCCCACCAAACTGCTTGAGGGAGCTCTGAACCTCTCAGCAACTTTTCCATTTGTGAGACAGCAGTGGGAAGGAGGGAAGGACATCCCTCACAGGACCTGGCTTCTCAGTGTATTGAGAGCACTAAGTCCTGATGAAATCTGGAAATTCATCTGTTGGTCATGGTTTCAGTTTATTTCCGTCTGAAGGAAATGCCCATGGTAATGGTCTATTTCCTGGCAATGCACTGATCAACCTCATGCTGCATGAGGCAGTTTACCTCAGTGATGTGAACCAGCATGGACTTCAAAGAAAAATATAACCTATCAGCAATACTTGATTTCTTCTATTCCATACTCATAATTTATTTTACAGCTCTTGATATTAAAAAAATGGCTGTTTTTCAGTGAGGAATTTCAATGAAGCTAATGCAGCCATAAGAAGTGCTAATGGTAGGAGCAGTAATCTAGGCAGGGCAGTAGAGAGTTAAGAACAAGCCAGTTGATTGGGCTTCTCTAATTTATGTAGCTGCATAATTAATTCTCGGATTCCTCTGCACACCTTGTGTGTGTGTGTCTGTGTGTGTTTCCAGGCTTTTGGGAATTATTTACAACTTCCTCCCTGTTATGCCACATATATTTATAGTTCTTATTTAATTAGATGTCAGGAGACCTATATAACTAGAGAAATCTTCTGGGTAAAAGATATAATGGCATGTGGTCTAAGTAATCAATTTATAATGCTTGGAGTAGAGCCCTACATGCAAAAGTTAAGATATTTAGAAGGAGGTGGCTTGAATGTCTTTAGTTAAAGAAATGGGACATGCACATGCTGTGCGTGAATATAGTACAATATAAATCCAGATCTTGCAGGGACCCCAATGTTCTGCCTCTAACAATTGTGTTACTTTAAAGTTTGTTTTCCAGTCAAGCATTTGTGACATGCATTTTGATGTCTACGTTGTTTAGGCTGTGGATGGATGTAAGGTAGCAGAAGGGGTAGCAGAAGGGTTAGCAGAAGATGTTTTATGTGCAGAATTGAAATCGTGACTTCCCTACAGCACATATGGAAAGCTAAAGTCAAGAAGGCACGTTCGCTGTCTGCCATCCGCGCCGGCTCGCCTGCTGCAGCAGACTGCCTGTTTCAGATGCTCTGTCCTGGCTAGCACAGCTACTCTCCCAGTGTCTGGCAGTCTAGATAGCTTGTTGCTCTCTTGACCTTTCAAAACTCTAGCAGTTACAACAGCTCAATTAAGCACTCCTAGCAGGCAGGCTGGATATAGCCCAGTGGCATTCTGATAGAAGCCTTCCACACAGGGAAACCGAGGGGCAAAAATCCCATTTCAGATTATCTGAAGTTTCTTAGGTAGTCTTTTTGGGGCACGAGCCTTTTTTTTTCCCTTTGTTTTTTTCCTTTGTTTTCCTCTTCTTTTACAGCTGAAGTTGTGTGTTTATGTCTGTTTGGGAATATGTTTTTGTTTTCCAGTTGATGATAATAAGATGATTTGTTCTGGTGAACAAATTCAGAAGCAGCTGATGAGAGCTAATCTATAATTTATTTTTATTAAATATTGGCTCTCAGGAAGGCTATTACAGAGAAAGAATCCATCTCCCTCTTTATCGAAGCCACGGACATCTATCTTCATGAAGACATGTCTTCTCTAAATTATAAACAAGCTCCGGCAACTGGACCGACTAAATGAAATGCTGTTTGTTTACTTACACTGCATGTTACTTTCCAGATAATGACTTCAGCTGATGAATAAGAATTAAAAAATCCTGAGGATAGGTAACACATCTTTAATAGGAATCATTGATTCTTTTTTCAGCAAGTTGTTTATTTAACAGAAGTGGGTAATGACAGCCACGCTTGTTTATTATTGTTTATAATTTTATACATCTCTGACCAGATTAATGTCTTAAGATTCTGTCAGGAGAAAATTTAGCAAAGCTTGGGTGTTTTCATTGCTGTAACTACAGAACCATGGGAACTAGCCATTTTCAAAGTTTTTTTTCTGAGAAATGAAAGATTAAAATTCCTGGGAAATTCTCCTGTGCACATTTCATTGTACATTGTCATTTACAACACAGTGTGATTCTGGATGTTTTAATTTAGTAATGCGTAGGACTTTCTGGCAATTACTTCCTGTAATTCAAAATTCTAGAATTCCATACTATATTTTATGGTATACAATAGAGTTTTAGAGTTGTGTTAGAGCTTACAAACAAGTCACATTGAGTTAATAAGAATTTGGTTTAATACTTTTTTTTCTTACCTTTTTAGGCAATTTCTGTGTTTTTACAAATATCTATGCAGAAGTTCTTATTAAAAATATATTTTTAAATCGAAGTATTTTTTATTGGTATGAGCAAAGAAATTTTGTTTCAGGAATCCAAAATGAGAGTGCTTCTTACTCAGCTGAGTGCTTAAGTCTAAGGGGGTGTAGATCATTTGTCTCTGTTCGAGACAAATTCAGAGGAGAATATTTTCTGATAGAAAGCACGTTGTAGTTACTTTTTTTTTCACCAGGTTCAGGAAAAGAAAATATTTATTTGTAGGAAAGTGAAGAAGGAAAAAACTATTTATTAAACTAACACACAAAAAAAAGAATAATAATGTTAAGTAATAAAATTTCCTGCTGTGAAGAGAAACTTGAAAGAGTTTAGAGTCTTTCTCTGGGCATGGTCTTTCTTTTTTTCTTCTTTGCAGTTGGGTTGGCGTGGGGGAGTCTTCTTCAGGCTGGTGGAAGGTCTTTTAGTGAGGTTTTGATGTTCTGAACATGTCTAGAAGAGAAGAAGAAGAAACTAAAGTTCTAGGAAAATTTCATCTCTCTTCGAAGAAACAGAGCCAAGAACTGTCTGGAAAGCAAAGAAAGGTGTTTCTTCTCTTTTCTGCTGCAGCAGCTATCACTTTTCACAGCAGAAGAACAACAGAGAGGAGTAGTGACTTTGAAGCACAGAACTTTGAAAAAGTTCTTTTGGCTGTTTTTTTTTCCTCTCTTCCTCCTCTCGGGTTCAGTTTAAAGGCACAGAAAGGCACAAAATTTATTTTCTGGGCATAGAGTAGGAGATATGGGATACATCATAAAGTTACACCAAGACACCATTACAAGAATTTTTAAGCATATTTACAATAATAGGCCAGCTTACAGGAGCAAGGCTGATAGATTAATACTACTAGTTGAGAGTCATAAGAACATAATTGCATTTCAAAGCTATTCCTTTAAATAACAACTAAGTTATTTAACAATGAAAAACTTTATATGTCTTTTTATAAAGTATATTTTCCTGAAAGGAAATTACAAACTTAGTTTTGTCTTCATGGCAGGTAATTGAACTTTATTATGTGTGCAGAAATGGGCTTTACTAAAATTGACTTCGTGTTTAACTTCATAGACTTGTTTCTATCTGCTTGTGGAGGCAGCTCTGTAGGCTGATTTTGGAGGCTAAATGTCAAACTTCAGAGTTTATTATCCTAAGATGATAATTACTCTTAGAATTTCTTTATTCTTTTATCTGGTGTAGGAGATTAAAAACTAAAACTCTTTATAAAGTTGCAAGATTTTAGTCCATAGAGGTTGTCAAAACTCAACTAGACAGGGCCCTGAGCAATCTGCTGTGGCTTTGAATATGGTGTTATTGAGCAGGAGGTTGGATGAGATGTTCCTTCCTCCACATGTCCTCTCACCAGTCTACTTTTTTTTCTGTGATTTCATTGAGACAATGCAGGTTATATAAAAGTCTTCAGGGCACAAAGGAGGAGTCCCCACGTTTTTTACATCGTAAGTCAAAACTCACTCTTAGAAGTTTTCATCTTGTCCAGCAGTTGCCCATGCTGTAGTTCTCATTACTGAAGGATGCCCAGTATAATTCTAATTTTAAGACTTTAATCTCTAATTCACTGTGATTCTTTTGCCTTCATTTGGATTCCATGTAAATATGGGGATAATATCTATAAAGCGAGATATGAAAGAGGCATTAGATTGTAGCTCAAATATAGTCGACTTATCATATGTATCCATAACCATATGCATCACATTGTGGTTTACCCCAAATATTTAAGAAAGTTGTGTTCTGTTTCCCTTAATTCCTTCTAAAATGGAATAATTCGTATTGTGTGCTGTAATTCTGTTATTCATTATAGACATCCTGGCAAGAACATGGGTGGCCTTCAGACATGCTTAAGTGAAATCATAAGGTTCCCTGTACAAGACCCTAGTACCATATGTGAAACTTTGATTTTGCTGATTGATATTTCATTTGAACTTGACAGTGAGAAAATGTTTTTTTTCTTTAAATACCAACCACATACACCTATTTCCTGTTAACTTCAGCTGCTTTGCCTTCTAAGAGTTTTCCTATTCATGCATGAATGTTATCCCCTTCCTCTCCTGCCAGGAACATAGATTTGTTAGGAAAAATGAATAATTCAGTTAAGCCATATCTGTTTAGTACAAAATGATGTTCTCATCACTTTGGATCCAGAGGTTCAGTGGAATTTTCAGGCAAGAACATCTGGGAAATGGTCTGGATGGGCCTGTCCTGGTGTGCTAAGGGAGAAAACATAATTCAGCTGATACCATTTCCTATAGCTATTTTTGCCTTGTCACCACAGGAATAAAATTTGAGACATTCCTGTAATCAAATACTTCTCAGTAAAATGCATAGATTTAAAAAAAATCTAAACACTGCATATTGTGCTGTTTTGCTTAGGGTTATTTTAAATAAACCTGGACATCTGCGTCTGTAAGTGTGGTGGGAGGGATTGGTCCTGCCAGTTACACAATGTGTTTTGTGGATCCGCTTGACTTGTAACAATTAAAAACGTTGTCCCTGACTTCTGTGGTAGATTTTATGATGTGAATGCAATGCTCTTCAATTTAAATAAGGTCTGTTTTAGAATAATCAAGAGAGGACACAAGAAGGAACTGCTATGGAGATCATAGGCTATGATGATTTTGAAAATTAACAGGAGTAAAAAATACTGACGTCTTTTCAAATCATGAAAAGATCCAGGTCTGCAGAGAACTGGCAAAACAAGAGAGGTTATAAAAGAGCACGCTTGTGTTACTGTGCCAACTTCAGCAACAAACATTTCCTTTTCTTCTGCATGATGAAAGAAACAATAAGCCATGATTTTTTTTTAAGCATTGTAAACTTAAAAACTTTGAACAGGAAGGGAGATGCTAACTATGAATTACTGCTGATCATAGATGGAATAACTGTTACAGAAGGAATAATGGAAGGAGAGCAGTGCAAATCTAGAGTGACATTCTGGTTTACTTAAATGAAAGTTTTCAATATTTCGTAATAAGTGTTTCAGTCTAATTGAAATCAGTTAAGAATAAACGTACAACTAAAAAAGAAAAATAATAAATAAGATACCAAACCCCCTTTTTTTTCCTCCAAAATGGAGTTTAGCTGGTATAATATTGAGAGCCAGGAGGATTTCTTAAATTGTGAAAATCTTGTCTTGAATTTAGTGGTGACTTCTGACTTTTACCTGACCAAGGAATCTAGCATTGTGTCCTGAGAATCTTTGAGGGGTTTTGAGTACAAAGATATTTGAGTTGTGGTACAGCAGTGCCTATGCAATCTCCTGAGTGAGCCACAGGTGATACATCTCAGGTTTCTTTAGCATTTTTTAATTTTTGTCTGCCCATGCATACTTTGGGAACTGACTTCATGTAAAGCAGGATGAACACAGAGCACCTATTGAATGCTTGTAAGCAGAAAAAAAACCAATTGTGGAATTAGCTTTCTGCCTGTGTACTTCAATTAAGACACCTAGAACTGCTGAGTATTCATTGGCTGGCTTTAATGGAATGCTTCATAGAGTACAGAGGTGATGAAATGTTATAAAAATGTGTATTGTTAAAAAAAAAGCAAAAGGAAGATAGTAGCTTACAAACTCTCCATGTCATGCCAGGCATATAAGCACAAATAACATTGAGGTAATTTTTTTGTTTCATGATATTTTTCATCCTAGAAAAGATACCTTTCTGCTTTTGTGATCTCTACTGCTAAACTGGAGAGTGCTAAGAACTAGTAAAAGTTCAGAAATGCTCATTGGCCTGCTATCCACCTCTTACATGCTTGAAATATTCTCTCATATTTCTCTCATATTACCCTGATATTTCTCCTCTTGAAATTTTGTCCTTCTTTACTACTCTAATGGTGCTCCTCCACTGGGTAATATGAATGATGCCCATCATCCACCTGCCTACTTTTGGCTGCTCCTTGTTCATGCTCTTTGTCTTTAGAACTCTAATCCAAATACGAGTTGCCTTCCTAATTAGCATAGCAGAGCAGCAAGCTCAGCGCCATCTTTGTCATGTTCCTGTCCCTCAGCAGGAGTCCAGCAGTGATAGCAGTAGAGGTGTAGCTAATACGTTTGGGTGGTAATTCCTCAAGCAGAAACTTTTTCCCTTGTAAACTGGAAGAAATATGACTTTTGACTGAGCATAACCATATGAGTTTAAGGAGGAAATTAATTTCATTTCCAAACAATGGATCAGAGAGGAAAAAGCAGACTCTAGCCAGTGCAGTTCCTGAAGAAAACAAATTTTCAGGGATGACACAGGCTTGTTTGTATTTCTTTGATGAGAGTTAGCATAACATGTTTTGAGATCTTAAGACCTGCAGAACTGGAGTTTCCATTCTTGTGTCATTCATCACTGCAGGTGCTGGAGACTCACTTGTAGTCAGAAACTTGCTAGGGTTGTGTTGGAAGAAATCTCTTTATCTGAGAGATTTTACAAAGTTGATTGATCCTGGTAGCATATTAATAATGTTGCTTTACAACAATGTGAGGTATTGCAGGTCTTAAAATATTTGAACAAGTTGACTGTTGCATAGCAGATCCAAAACCGAAGGTTTGCCCAAGTGTTTGTTGTCTCTTTTTTGAGAAGAAGTCTGTATTTCCAGTTGCAGATTCTTCTGAAATCCCGAACTCCTGATTAGTGTATGAAAAGGAGAACAGGCGCTCTGTGGAGGGAGATGATCATAGCATTCATTAGAACATAGCTGCTTTACCTTGACCAGTTTTGGTGCCCCGACAGGAGAAAGATGTGGACAAATCAGAGAGGATTCAGTGCAGGGCTCCCAGAATGGTTGTGGCTGGATCATTTGACTTGCAGATACAGCTTGAGGGAACAAGGCTTGCACAGCCTGGAGTCCAGTTCCCTCAGTATCTACAAGGAGGTTATGGACAGCAAGGAGCTGGGCTCCCCAGACGTGTGGATGGCAGGGCAATCACATGTATTTTTTGCCAGTATTCAGTATTGCAGCAATAGATGAAAGAAACACCAAAATTGGTCCAAAATTTGGTGTATCCTTTAGACAAGGAAATGGCTCAGTGAGGGATATGATGTAATGTGCTCTCCTGACTCAGGCAAAGTCTGTTCTGAATCAGAAAGAATGTTTCTGATGTTTCTCTTATGTCTGAAAACCACAAAATTCTTGGTCTTCTAGGTTGCAATAATTTTAGAAACCTGAGTTCAGTTGTTATCCTGAAAAATATCTGTTGTACTTTTCTGACCTTTGATTGTCCCAGAACACAAAAAAGTATGCCAACATTGAGTTATAAAAGTTCACCCCACCATTTGCTGCTTTTATGATTTCCTTGAATTTTTATTTTGCAATTAATTTCTATTTTATTTCCTTTCAGGTTAGCATCTAATCGTTAGCACTCTCTTCAACAGCAAGCACATTTCTGCTTCCATGTTGCCTAAAACATACACTGCTCATTTAACCCTCCCACCTTTATTTAAGCAATCTTATTTCTAGAGTTAGTATAAATCCATAGTACAAGATCTGTTTTATCTATGAAAAAATACATTTAGGTTTATTCAACATTGTATATTATATACTATCAGATGGTTTCCTAGAAACTTTTGCTATTTTGTTGTAAACAGGTATTGTATATACTCTTCACATTCTTGTGTTGCCTTGCAGATGGAAAATAGTAACATACAGAGGTCTTACTTCTTAGTAAAGAGATGGGGATGGTGCTCTAAAAATGAGCAGAGTCAGAATCACAAACTCTATCTCACTCTCCTTCCAAAGGACAGCTGGTGGAGCTGTGCAAGCAGAGACAGCCACACAGACTGGGATGGGAGTGCTTCCTTTAGCTTGATACCCTCACCTATGTGGGGATGCACTAGGTCAGGTGGCTTTCAGAGGCAAATCTAAATGAGCCAATGGATGTGAACAGTTGGCATCATGCAATCTGTACATTAACTGGTGTGTTTTTGATTTAGAACAAAAACGGTGAATATGTATGCTGAAGAAAGGGATTTTTTCAAGATTATTTTGATAGATGATAGACAAGAGGGACAAAAGGCCTTTCCAGAGATACTTCCATTGATGTAAAATATTG
Source organism: Vireo altiloquus (assembly GCA_013396875.1). Lineage (NCBI taxonomy): Eukaryota > Metazoa > Chordata > Aves > Passeriformes > Vireonidae > Vireo > Vireo altiloquus. The sequence continues at coordinate 38,054 of VZRF01013100.1, read as the reverse complement.
CAGACTGTTGTATTCTTGAAATCAGATGAGAATAATTGTAATGTGTAAATGGTGAAAGTAGCCTCATTCTCTTTGTAAAATCCCAAATTCACTTTGTTTTATGCTAGACCTGGTAGATAGGTAATGGGTATAAAGAAACAGTCCTGATATTTTTCAAGGAATCTATGAGGATGAAGACCAAAGCAAAGGAATAACACCTGAAACCACAAGGACTCATGTGACTTTGACACTCTTGGAAACTGTGCTTAGATTTAGCCCATTGATGAGGATGTTTGTATTTTTGGTAGTATTTATATCCTGAAATAAATGGTGCCATGCAGTGCAAAACTGCTCATTTGGAGTTTCTGGCAGTATCAAAGAGAGGAAGGCTACAGATGTTTAAAGGGTCATTGTGTCTGCGAGAGATACCTGGGCTGAGTCACAAAAACCCCTCTGTTTTAAGGGCTTGAGCTTTCAGTGAGCATGGGTTAGGGAAATTTAATTAATTCCTTAGTCTTCATGTGCACAGTTTAACAAATAAGGTGTTGGTAAGAAAACCTCTCCTAATCTAAGCAATGAGCAAATGGCAGTGTTTTATGTCATGAAAGTCATTGATTGCTGTTAACAAGAGATCATAACTAGAAAAATCAAAATTTCAGTAGCAGATGATGATCTGGAAAATAAACTTACCAGTAGACAACTTTCGTCAGAGTGTATGAGTGTCAGACTTACTCATTAAGAGAAGGCGAAAAAGATAGTTACTTAAACAGGTGAAAACAGTATTTATGGTATAAGAATGCAGGGTAGCAAGCAAAAGTATGTATAAAAGCAATTGTTACCTTTGAAAGCTGACAAAGTTTGAGTGCTGAAACTTGAAGTTGTCATTGGCACAGTTGAGAGCCTCTGGGTGAGGATTAAGAGACAAACAAATAAAGCAGATATCATAGTGGGAGTCTGCTATAGGCCATTCAGCTATGGATGGAATGATGACAGGATGATGACACTGATGAAGTGTTCTGTAAGTAAGGGATAGTTCTAAATCATCCATCCTTGTCCTTAAGGGGAACTTCAACTTGCCAAATGTTAATTGGGATCACTACAAAGCTAGCAAAAACAGGTCCAGAGGATTCCTAAAACATCTGGATGATAACTTTGTGGTACAGGTACTAAGGGAGCTGGCTGGGAAAGATGCCCTCCTTGATTTGATGCTTGCTAATGAGAGGATCTCATGAAGTGGTAGTTGGTGGTCTTTTTGGTGACAGAGACCATGAAGCAGTTGAGTTTAAAATCTCTGGTGACAGGAGGAAAACTGCCATCAAAGCTTCAGCCCTGGATATGAGAAGACCAGATTTCAGGCTGCTCAGGGAACTGGTGAGAAAGGTCCCCTGGGAAAATGCTTTTGAAGATGTTGGAGTCCATCAGTGCTGTTTGCTCTTTTGGCACCACCTCCTAAGGGCACAGGAACAGGCAATTTCAAAATGTCAGAGGTCCAGCAGGCAAGACAGATGGCTGGCTTGGCTAAGCAGCATCTTCTGGAGCTAAGGCAAAAAAGAGCCAGTGGAAGAAAGGTCAGGTGACATGGGATGATTACAAAGATGGTGATCACCACTTTAGGGACAAAACTCATGGTGCTGAAGCTCAATTAGAGTTGAAGGCACACAGTACTGTGGGGGACAATAAAAAGTGTTTTTGTAAAGGCAATACAGTAATAACATTGACCAGTTACTTGATTAGGATGGTTACCTCACAAATGGGGACATAGGAAAACGGATGTTTAATGTTTTCTTTGCATCAACATTGATGATGGGCATTGGGGGTCCCAGAGCCCTGAGCCAGTACTGTCCATGACTGACAATGATAAACTCCCAGTCAGCCTCAAATTTGTGCAGGATTTGCTGGCTATCAGTCTGTGGAGCTTAAATAGATTCAAGAGCTGGCTGATGTCTTTGCAAGACCTCTCTCAATGATTTTTGAACAGTCTTGGTGATCCAGAGAGGTCTCAGTTGACTGGAAGCTGGAAAATGTCCCAGTTTTCAAGAAGGCCAGGAGGGATGACCCTGAAAATTACAGGCCTGTCAGTCTCACCTCAGTGGCTGGTGAAATTATGGAGAATGTTGTTCTGGGAGTTACTGAAAACCACCTGAAAGAAATGCAATTGTTGGTCACAGCCAGACTGCTTCTTGAGGGGAAGGTCCTGCTTGACAGACTTATTTTCCTTATATGACAATGTAATCCACCCAGTTGATCAAGGGAAGTCAGTTGATGTGATCTTTTTGGATTTCAGTAAAGCTTTCAATGCTGTTTCTCACAGTGTCCTTCTGCACAAGATGCCCAGCTCACTTCCAGTTGGATAAACACATCAAGGGATGGGTGAGCAACTGGTGACGGGTCGGGCACAAAGGGTTACAGTGAATGGGGTGACATCAGACTGGGGACCTGTCACGAGTGGGGTTCCACAGGGCTCCAACCTCAGCCCTCTGCTCTTCAACAGCTTCATCAATGACTTGGACCCAGGACATACTGATACACTGAAAAAGTTTGGTGATGACACTAAATTGGGATGAGTTGTTGGCTCCCTTGAAGGCAGAAATGCCCTACAGAGAGATGTTGATAAATTAGAGGACTGAGCAATCACCAATGATATGCAGTTTACGAAGGGCAAATGCCAGACTGCACCTGGGATGGGGCAACCCTGGATGTATGGACAGACTGGGGAAGGAGAGGCTGGAGAGCTGTGCCACGGAAAAGGACCTGGTGGTCCTGGTTGATGGCAAGTTGAACATGAGCCAGCAGTGCCCTGGCAGCCAGGAGGGCCAAGCGTGTCCTGGGGGGCACCAGGCACAGCATCGCCAGCTGGGCAAGGGAGGGGATTGTCCTGCTCTNACGTAGGCAGATTGCCCCCTTGCAGGGCTAACGAGCTCTGCCTGCCCGGGGAGCATCCTAGCCGGGAATCGAACCTGGGTCCCGGCAATTACTGTGCCATATGCTTAACCACTACACCACCAGGAGGGTGCCACAATATAAGAAAGGTATTGAACTATTGGAGAGTGTCCAAAGGAGGGAAACAATGATAGTGAAGGGCCTTGAGGAGAAGCAGTTTGAGGAACAGCTGAGGTGACTTGGTCTGTTCAGCCTGGAGGAGACTGAAGGAAGGCCTCATTGCAATTAGTTTCCTCTTGAGAGGAAGCAGATTGGCAGACACTGGTCTTTTCTCTGTCACACCCAGTGACAAGACCCAAGGGAATAATCTGAAGATGAGTCAGGGGAAGGTAAGGTTGGATATCAGGAAAAGGTCTTCTCTCAGANATGATAGTGAAGGGCCTTGAGGAGAAGCAGTTTGAGGAACAGCTGAGGTGACTTGGTCTGTTCAGCCTGGAGGAGACTGAAGGAAGGCCTCATTGCAATTAGTTTCCTCTTGAGAGGAAGCAGATTGGCAGACACTGGTCTTTTCTCTGTCACACCCAGTGACAAGACCCAAGGGAATAATCTGAAGATGAGTCAGGGGAAGGTAAGGTTGGATATCAGGAAAAGGTCTTCTCTCAGAGGGTGTTTGGTCACTGGAACAGCTTCCCAGGGAAGTGGTCTCAGCACCAAGCCTGGCAGAGCTCAAGAAGTGTTTGGAAAACGCTCACATGGTGTGATTCTTGGGGATGGTCCCGTGAAGGACCAGGAGTTGGACTTGATGATCCTTGTGGGTCCCTTTTAACCCAGGATGTTTTATGATTCTGTGAAATAGTAAAATATGGAAGAATTCATTGTATATGCCTAACATCAACATTTTTAACAAGGTAAAAAACAAACAAGAAAGGAAGCTCCCAAACCTTCCATTTTTTTATCTGGAGTAGATTAAACATGTTACATTTGAAAACCAGGTAGGGCTTTTATGTATGGAGATAAAAGATAAAATTCAAGGAAAATATTTTTTTCCCCTTCAGAATTCTCCACTGGTAACAGAATTTCATGTTGAATTTTCAAGGAAGCTATTTTTAAGTATGCAGAAAATCTTAATGACTTGAACCAAAATCCCAGATAAAAATATACTGACGATCTGGAACACAGAATCTAAATTGGCACTTTTAACTGAGCTGAGACAAATTAGGATGATGGTTGCCATGCTTTCCTGCAAATTCTTTCCTTTTCTAGCTTTCTGTTTTCTTGTTGACATCCCAGATGTGTTTTCCATTTTTCCTCTTTTTTACTGTCCAGTTTTACTTTTGTGGCTGACCCAGTCTTTGTGTTTCTGTCTGTGCTCTTATATCAATGCATAGCATTTTATATTCTAAATTCTTTTTCTCTGAGTTGTCTTTCTGCAATTTAAAATCCTTCCTTTGTGATATTTGCTGCTTATTAAGAAGTACAGTCAAAAGTTATATTTCCATTTTTCCATAAAACCGTTAATTTTTAAGCCGCTTCTGCCCCAGTAAACAGCACCACAGGTCAACTTGTTCTTACTAAGTCTGATTTCCCTTTACCTAAGGTCTTAAACATATAATCAAATTACCAGAGTTTTCAAAAGTTACCATGAGTCAGTCTGTGTTAATGTCCATGTTATGTGCTGACAGTCTGAGGCAAAAGTGAGATGATTTAGGTTCATGCCACTTGCAATCATTTCCTTGGTGTACTTTCTTTCTTTGACACCTGTCTCCAAGTTATTCCACTGGCAGCATCTTAGTTCTGTCATCACTCTGACTTTTCTCTATAGGTCAGAACCATTAACAGTTTAATGGCATTCTCTAGATCCAATTAATTGTCTCAAAACCTCCAATTCCATTTATTTTCCTTTAATTTGGGTGATCTTTTTGTTTTGTTTTTTAAATTTCTCAATGATGTGATTATATTATTGACAAAGCTTTTTTTGTTTTTAATGGATTTGGAGACCGCCTTCTATTCCTGTCATTGCCCTCTTCCTCAAAAGCCCTTTCTCTTATTTCATAAATGTGAGAATCTCTCTGTCAGAATACACAGAGCTACCAGATTATCCTCCTTCAGAGGCTTTCACAGAGCTAATCTCTGCCATAATACATATAGGAAACTTACTTAAAGAACAACCCACTGTGGTTATGCAAGGGATGAGTCATAAAGCTGGTATCGAATATTTAAAAATGCTTTATTTTCTATTGCATTGCTACCTTGATCCCTTTGTTACTCCCTTCTTGTCTTTTCCTGCTCGTATTTCCTTGGCCTTTAGATTGCAAGCTCATTTAGGCAGTGTTTGTCACTCACTTTGTGACTGTGCAGTGCCTAGCACAATATGGTGTCAAGGAGTTTTCCATCTTAGATGTTTTTCTTTAAAAAACAGGTAAACTAATGCACCACAGCATCCCACAGATTTGGGAAAAGTTTAGCTCTGACTATGGGGGCTCTATTTGTTTGCTAACTAGGCTGATTTCTGGAGCTGCCTTTTTTGCATATTTTCAAAGATTTTCTGAGGAGTTGCCATGAAAAGACCATCATTCCTCTAAAAATACCTACCCATTCCACTTTTTCATAGTGAAACAACATAGAAGCAAACATTTAGGCTAATACCATGAAATGTGAGTGCAAATGCGTGGGTTGGCTTGGTGTGGGGGGTTATTTTGGTTTTTGTTGTTTTGGTTTTTCCTGATAAAGTACCTGGTACAGCTGTTTACCTGGTTCCTGAATGCCAAAATCTAGTCTTCTGCAAACCTAAGGGCTGTTCAAAAAAACTCTTGTTTTCAGGCAGCTGTCGATTAGATTAGCACCTTGCAAACCTGTTAATAGCGAGCTGCATACTGCGATCAAGCTTGCCAAAGTCATGTTAATGGTGAAGAGAAGACTGATTTCCTGTATAATCTCCTTTTTAATCACATTGCCACCCTAAAGTTCCCAGCTGTTCTAAAATTTCAGTCCTGCAATTTGAACATCCCCCATGGCTGTAGATGCCATAGCACTTCCACATTAGCTTTAAAGAACAACAAAACCATTCTAATGAACATTTGGTTTGTTTTTTAAATGTAGACGTAGCACAGTATTTCAATGCCTACTGTAGGAGCTGGAAGCCCTCCTTGGATAGTGATTGTCTATTTACGTGTAAATTTTGTGGCACTGCACTGCAGGGTTCATGCTGAGAACCAGGGAGGACATCAGGACTAGACTTTGCTAGGTTGTGAAGCATCCGTGGCTCTTACACAAGGAATTAACACTTCCTGCTTGATATTGCCTTAATGAAAATGTGGACTCTCCTTTTTCCTTTGCTAAAAGATATTTCTTTAGTTTGTAGTACACTTTGAATATACCTCACAAATAATTAATTGAATTAAATTTGGTCTTTCTATAAATTCTACCCTCAAATAATTAATATACATGTAATATTATGTAGCATTCTCAGAACAGCATTTTGTGTTTTCTTCAGTATAATTCAAAATAATGACATTGTTTAGATATGCAAAGAAAACTTCATAAATAAGAAATTTTCATGTTCACCACCTGGGGTTCCTCTGACAAACTGAGGTCCCCTCTACTACATGGTGCATTTGTGGGAGTGATTCTGACTTCTGACTGTAGCTTGTATTTTTTAGGTTGATCAGTTTAGGATGAAATGACAGTCTGTATTCCCTGTTGGTGTGTTATGATGTGCCAGTGTCAGCACTTTCACTTCATGCTAAACTTTGACATTTCACATTTTGCCTTTGTTCTGAATCAATTTTAAAAGATTTTAAGTGAAATAAACATTTTATTAAAATAACTTTTTTTTTACTGTAGTTCATAACAAACAAGAAGCAGTTGCACATCACAAGAACATAAGATATCTTCTCTAATCATGTCCTAGGTGGGACATGTGATGACATTCTTACTACTGCTACAGGATAAGAAGATAAGCAGTTAACAATATCTCTTTATCAGTTCTGAATATTGAAATTATTTGTTCCTCTTACTGGCATAGTAAGGCCTGATCTTTCCATATTCAAAGTAAAAAGCAAATGAAGACATAAAGGTATTTCTCCTTTTGGATTTAAAAGTCTCATTAGCATCAAGTGAAGGAAAAGATAAAAAATATATCTCAGAGGAGACTCCACTATTATCAATGAAAGGTTTTATGTATGTGTGCAGTCACATATATTTCTTTATTCCTATCAATAATATCAATGCATGTTTGCTTACTGCTTCACACCTTCATTTAATAAATAATAATGTGAAAAGTCTTTACTTGAATGAACTTGTTTGATCTTTCTAGGAAGAGAATTACTTGAGAATTTTCAGTAATCTGGAAAATGATCTGTTCTAATGATATCTTAAATCCTAAGTGGACTACTCTGTTTGAGTTAGTCATGGTACTCAGATTGCTTTTATTTTTTAAGGGAAAAACACAATATAAAGGCCACAACTGAACTGGTGAGAGTAATGATGGCTGTATTAACATAGTGGGAATTTATCAGTCAAAATCTGTACTTAAGCTCCAATTGTACTGATGAAAGTTAAGCATGGGTATAGAAAACTAGCAAGAAAAATTAGAGATCTGGAGGCACTACCTAATTTACCTAAATAGTTGCTACCTGCAAGTAAATGGAAATAATTTTAAAAAAGCCCTTTTACTTGGTGGACCCAGTTTCCTGAAGATGACACATGTCTACAATACTAAAAGCATTGGACATTTATGGTCTTCAAGGAAAAGGAGCTCAAATATGATCACATACGACCACTAGCAGTGTGAAAAGTATGAGTTTGCACTATGAGAATAGCTCACAGAAGCTACTCTAATATAGTAAGTGGTAAGGTGGTAAATATTTGTCAAGCATGTTATTAAAACAAGAATTTATTTTTCAAATAAACTGGGCTTGTAGAACTGACAAATAAGGAAGAAAATAAAAAGAAGAAAAAATAGATGGAGTAATCATTAACATGAATTATCTCACTTTTATTAGTCTGTTTCTCATGAAAGATGAAGAACTGGAGGCTGCAGTAACATATATTACATACAGATATTACTGCACCTCTTCTGTATTGCAGTGGAAGGAGATGGAGACATGAAGAATTTCGGAAAGGCTGAATTTCAGAAGCTCTTGAGAAAAGATTTTTACTGTACTCCAGAGTAACCCAAAAAAACTTTAGTAATCCAGGGAGGAAATGTAGTTTCCTTGGTTGTCATGAATGACATCCACTTGTCATTATTTTTTTGAATAGTCGAGGTATTTCTATTACAGTTTCATCACAGTTTTTGTATAGGTTTAATTTTTTTTAAATCTTAATATTATTGAATGCATTTTAACTCATATAAAAATACTCAGAAGTCTACACAATTAATTACATGTAATTGTATGCTCCTCCTTTTCCTGGATTTCTCTGCTGTGAGTTTTTTCCATATTCAAAAAGCAAAGAAACTTCCAGCTTTCCTTTTCCACAGAAAATTTACATGACCGTGTTTGTACCACAGGAAAATAAATGTAATACTGAGTTTGAATCATGGAATTTGTCAATATAATTAAAATAAATGGAATCACTCTGATTTTTTGGAAGTGTGTTGGGACTGTAGCCAACAGAAGACATGACAAGCACTGTGAATGATCTCTGTCATCTGAAAGATGAAATTCCAATTTTAGCAATTCTAGCCTGACCCAAAAGGCATTTTTCCCCCTTAGGAGAGATAAGAATTGTGTTACTGTGCTTCATGATCTTTTTTATAGTGTGAGGACCAGTTGGGTCGCATCCCTTGTGGACAGCAGAATGAGAGATAGTAAAAGTGATGCAGTGCCACTTGGTCAGCGTCAAGTGTGATGTGCTCACCGTGGAAGAGCTGTAGAAAGCAAACACCCTCACTGCCCTGTGATTGCCTGTCAGGCTTAATGGCTGCTTTGTTTGTTTTGCTCTTATTAAAGGTAGTCTTGCTTCAGGCTTGGTTTGTGGCACTGCTCCTCCTGGCAGCAGAGTGGCACCAAGGAACTGCAGTGCTAGTGGGGAAGGGTTTGGATGTGCCCTTTCCAAGGAGGATTTGGTGTTGAGGGACCCCAGACTGTCCTGGGGGCTGGGACTCTGTGGGGGAGCTCCTCACAGTCTCAGCTTTCATTAGTGCTGTGATAACATCAGTGGTTTTGTCCACAGGTCACTGGCCTGTCAACCATAACTGGATTTACACTCTGCACTAAGCTTCTGTCTGCTTGTTGGTGCTTATCTTTTCCCACTATTTCCACTGGCAGCTGTGTCAGAAGTTGTGGCAAAGGGAAATTTTAAAGAATAGCATAATTTGGCAGCCTTTGGGGAGGTTACAGGGCCTCTGTATATTTTCTTAATAGACAAGGTATTTTTAAAAATTCAATAAACTTTGAGTGTATTTTATTTTGATTTCTGCTCCTTTTGTTGTAGCTTGGGAGACACTTGAGTTTTAAACAATCACTGTAACTTACCAGATGTATCTGAACTCCTTAAAAACAAAATATTCCTTGGAGAATAATTTTCTTTATGTCAGTTCAAAGACAGCTTATTAAATTCTATGCTGGAACTATTATGGACTTCAGGAAAGAAAAAAGTAAAACATTTGTAAAATTAAAAATTAGCTTTATTTTGAACTGTGAGTTTGGTAACAACTGTTTTTTGCTTTAATAATGGTGAAATGTAGGCTGCTGCATCACTTGGGATGGGCAATTTCCTTGTTATACAGACACAAACTATGGCAGGATTCGAGCATCCCTGGGATATGCTGGTATACTGTAGCACGTGCATGACTACTGTTCTCACTGTAATCTCTGTTTGCTGTTTTTCTTGTAAATCTGAATTTATATCGAAGGCAGGCACTGCAGTCAGCTACAATGATCTTTTTCACCTCGAGTGTTGCATGTCCATCAGTAAATCGTGAATACCCTAGGAAAACCTGCCTTAGTATGTTCCTCCCATGTCAATTTATTACAGGGTGGAGGGTGATTCTGAAAAAGCAGAATAGCGAAGTTTAAGGTTTTGTTTGGCTTTCGTCATATTAGGATCTAATATTTATGTGTTACATGGTTTGTTGCAGTTATTCTTTGCTTCTTTCCTCTGCTAATGTCAGGAAAAAAGTAAGCAGTGACCAGGGGGTTAAATTCCCACTCAACAGGCGTATTTTTGGTTTCTGTAAGGGAGCTGCGAGTGTAGCTCAGCGCCTTGCAGCGGAGGGCAGCACTCTGACAGAACCAAGCATCCGAGGGAGACGTGGCTGGCAGCAGACATCCATGACGGGGACGAGACACTGTACCAGCTCCTGCAGTTTCACAGGGACCTCGCGTTTTCCAGCTGTTTACCCTTGAGATGTAAAATGGCAATTCGGCATAGGCTAACAGCCCGGTGTGATGTGAGCATCTGCGTAAAAGGCTGCACATATGGAGCATGCCCAGTGCTATGAACAGCCTGTTACCCCACCCCCAGCCAATCTAGGGAGAGATGAAATGAACTTTGCACTTGCAAATGTCACTGAATACATTTCGCACAGGATTTTAAAAGGTTCTTTTACAAGCACTATTTTTAACAGCCCAATCCGCCCCCCAAAACAGAAAGGAAAAAGCCCTAGGTATTTTTCTGTGATCGATCTCAGTTTATGATCAGCTGAAGCATCTCTCACAATATTTACGAAGCTGGTTTTATTTTATGTTTCTGTCGTTGAAGCTGAGATTTTTGGAGGTGGTGTGGATTTTTTGGGAGTTTTTTTTTGAATTTTTTATTTTTTTTTTTTTTCTCCTACTGGCATGAGAAAATTTGAGAATTTAATTGCAATAGAATACTTGGAAACAGTGAGGCTGGAAGCTTGAAAGGCAGAGGGAAGAGAAGGAAGGCTCTCAGAGCAGAGCATGGATAGGAAAGGAGCTGTGATTCTGCAGTGCTCAGTGTGCACATGTTTTATGAGATCAGTGCCGGGCGCTGCAGCTGCGGACAGTAACTGAGCTGTCTGGCTAATGAAGGCCACCTGGATCAGGCTTCTGAAAAGAGCCAAAGGAGGACGTCTGAAGAATTCTGATATCTGTGTAAGCCCTGTGTTTTCCTTATCACCTTATATTGTATGTATTGCAAAGAGGGAGAGAAAAAAGGCGGCGAGGAGAGGACAGTTGTTTTCATTCTGATTGAATTACCAGAACTCTTATTTTGTATGCAGGGAGATGCAGAAGGAAAGCAGAGCTGTCATTATTTATAGAGCTGTTCTGGCATTGTGACTGCTTCCATTGTGGTGATACAGGGACATGTGTTGAGTCCAGACGGATTTTATTAGTTGGAAGTTGATTTGTGGTCATTTGCATGTTTTGCTGAGGGGCAGAGATGGATATGAGCCATTTGCAGTTCTGATGGGGAAAGTGTGTCAGGTAAAGAGGCTGCCTTAAAATAAAAATGCATAGACGAGGTTAAATCTCTTAGCAGTGGTATTGTGTAATGGTAATTATTGATACTAAATTTGCATTTTGATTATAGAAAGTCTGTTTGCCTGCTATTTCTGTCACTGTTTAGAGTTCTAATTTTTATGGAGCCATCCTTGAAGCTGCTGTGTGTCCTTCAGCCTGCACTGCACCAGTGCTGTAAGTCTACAGAGAAACTGTCTGCTTGCTTAAAAGCACACAAATAAGAGTGCAGAGATAGGGTAGGAAATAAAACACTGGGGGAGACACCGGCACTTTTTGAAAGTTTCCAGAAGAAAACATTTACCTAGACATAATTTATTCTAAGTAAATTTCCCTTTTGGGCAGTTAGTCTCTTTTCAGGGATACAGAAGTAAGAGAAAAGGCAAGATGTATAACCACTTCTACTTTTTTTTTTTCTTCTTTTTTTTAAACACTGAAGGAACTTGTGACATTATTTTTCCTTTCCTTTTGCAGGGTTCGGCGGACTCCTACACCAGCCGTCCATCTGATTCAGATGTATCTCTGGAAGAAGATAGGGAAGCAGTGCGGAGAGAGGCAGAGCGACAGGCCCAGGCACAGCTGGAAAAAGCAAAGGTAAGGTGTTGTTTCATGTTACAAACTCATAAAATGCTCGGCTTTAAAGCAGGGGTTGAAACTAGGTGATTTTTAAGATCTGTTCTAACCCAAACCATTCCATGATTCTTTGTCATCTCATCCATTAGTGATGAAATGTTTTTAATGTGTTAATACATAGATTAGACTTCTTCTAAACATTCCAGACAGCAGTTGAAAATATATGCTCCATGAAAAATCACTTAGAATCAGTTTTCTGTAACAGGCTTATGACTAACATATTTCAGAACATTTTTATTTAAATGTGTGCATTTATTCTTTTATTACATATAAGCATTTGTTGCAGTGTATAGGGTCAAAGCTATGAGTTCTTACTGAAGATGTTTGTGAAAGTTTGCTCATGGATTGCTAGGGCACTTTATGCTTTTACAGTATCAAAAATCAGCCCTTAAACATCCTGTTCATCTCCCTTCAATGAAGGATCAGTCCCTACAAGTCATATGTAAAGAGGGAGAATCTGTTACAAGGCTGTTTTTTTCCTAAAGACTTCACTGACTTTACAGTTTGTGTGTTAAGTGACCTCATGAGTCATTTTCTGTAGGTCTTCTTAAGATTTCTGCTCTCTCCATACTCCTGGCAGATAGTGACAATATAGTGAGACAACACTAAATGAGCTTTAGGTTTTTGCTGTGTGTTTATGTATTTTCCATGAGATGCATTTAGGACTGTGAAGGTTTTAGCAGTGAAAGTGATGGGCTGATTTCTTTTTCATCTGTGTTATATCTTTAAATAATATTGTGCCTGTAAAAACTGTGCTCATCTTATTCATTTATCACATCATTCCAGTTTTTCTTTTTGTATGCTACCTGTTTTCCAAAATCTGGTTTTCGTTCTAATATATTTAAATACACCATTGAGATGCCCCCTGAGATCTACTTGATCTGCATTTTTCCCTCACTTTCTCTGTGGCTCCTCTCCTCCATTTTGCCTTGTTTTTTAATTCTTTATCTCCTTTCCATCTCCTATTCCATTTAATTCTCCACTTCCAGCTTTACCTCTGCCCATTTATGCCACCTGTTTTACAAGGGCTCTTCAGAAATCCATGAGTCCAGATCACTGAGCTCTGTAGCTGATGGTGTGGTGAGGACCAGCTCTGTAAATAATACAGTACTATAATGCACAAGCAGACATCTTCATCGGGCCAGGAAACTTGAATAGGGAAGACAAAAATGGGTTTTTAAATGTAATTGTTAACTGATATTTAACAAGAGCTCCTACAGCAGCTTTTTAATGAGGTGCTGGAGTGTGCCAAGTGTAGGAGATGCTGAACATCTCTTTGAAGTTGGGTCTTCCTGTCCTGGGATCAGTGTGGCAGAAACTCAACAGAAGCAGCTCACTTCTTCCCTTCAGCCTTGTATCTCAGGCTGCTGATTGTCGTCAAGAGTTTCAGTTTTATCAGGGGTGGTTTTTGCTAGTTTGAGGTTTTTTTTGCTCCTGGGAAGGATGATAAGGGCTGCCCTGAAATTCAGGTGAAGTTCTGAATTTTATCAGTAAAAGCATAATCTTGAAAAGAGGAGTTGAAGTAATAGTATCTTGCAGACTAATCAGGGTAGCAGTGCAGTGCTTGCTGCTGAACTGATGCATCTCTTAGCAATGAGTAAATCTATGCGAGTGTTGCTATGGGAATTTGGCTTACTGATGCTGGCTTGAATACATGGACAGCCCTTATGTAATATTCATGACCTCTAGCACAGCTGCCACTGTAGTTTGTAGAGAAACTGCCAGCAGACCCTGACTTCTAAAAGCTGTATTTCTATACATAAAACCAATGTTCCCACTCCAGCTGGCATGAGCTATAGTCTCTAGGTCTGACACTGTCTGAAACTGTAAGACAACTTGTTAACAGTCAAAGTAGTAAAGGCACTGCCAAAATCAACCTGCTGTAACAATGGGTTATTCCAGCCATATAAAACACAAAATTAGTTATTTAAATATTTTTTTTCTTTTGTATAGATTAAGGCTGGAATTAGATTAGCATTTTTGTTTCTCTAGTCAAATGCTAAAAGTCATTCCAGGCTGTAATGTATGGAAATCATTTTATGTAGATGCTGTAATAGTGTAATACTTAGCCTAGTGTAATATTTAAACTAATACTATTAAATAAAATATTATGTACAATTGGTGCTTTTGTTTGAAATAAGAGTTTAAAAATGTCTTTAAATTAAGCCTAACTTGGTAGATGTGAAATATGACAGGGTGGGGATTTTTGCCTTTGTTGATGATTCAGTCCTTCACCTCCTTGAAACACAGTAAAATTAATGAGGCAGTGGCTGCTGGTGGTGCCTCCTGGCTGCTGTCAGCCCCAGAGCTGTTTGCCACAGGTAGCAGGTTTGCTGCCTCCTCCCCATGGCTGCCTCGCCTTTGCCCTCACCGACTTCCAGGCAGAACCAAGTGACAGAGCTGCTTTAACTTTTGCCTTTTCGTATTGTGAGAGGAAGTGTTGATCCTAAATAAAATCATTACAATTATATTTGTCACAGGAATTAGAAGAGGGTGACACACGTGAATAATGCAGTGGTGGAGGAAAGATGGTAGTGAATTAAGGTTAGATAAAAAGCTATTGAACTGTGTCACGCTGTTAATGAAAACAGTTAAATGACATCCATTTTCCTTTGTTACAGCTAGGGAAAATACCTTAAACTGAAGATAAAAATATAGTGATAGAGCACACAGTGCCAAATTGTTAGGACAATTTAAAGATTTTTAAATTTGGATTTTTATAGCATTTAAGTGTTTATGTGACATGAAGCCGGAATGTATCTCTGATACCCATCCAAACAGGGAAAACAAAAGCAAAAAAGCTTGTAAGGAAATGCACATTCTGGCCACTATTATTTATTTATTTATTGAATACAAGCATTGCTTCTCTGGAAAATGGTTAAGCATATTTTGCTGACTCACTTTGGCATGTGACTTACTGTAAGGAAGGTGGGGCCATGGGCTCATGTTTGGAGTCGTCCAGGGACAGAAAATTAAGAGGCAGCTGATGAGGCTACCTGCAGGCCAGCGTCTGCTCCTGAGGGAAACACATCTGAAATGAAGCTGTTAAGCTCGAAGCTGAGATGGAATGTTCATTGCAATAAAATTGCAAAAAGGCTGAGTTGTTTTCCTTTGGTTAGTTTTATATAGGGAAAAAAAATATTTCAAGACATTGAGGATTTCCTCGGTATTCTCCTAACAGACCATAATATGTGCTAAATCCAGGATAAAGAGAGAGGACCTGTGTTGTGGCCAGGCAGTGTATACTGATATATCCAAATCTAAGGGATTGTAGTGCTATTTTACTGCATTTCCTATTTCCATAAAAACATGAATCTTAAGCATTCACAAGCCAAAAAATTGGCTTGTGACATGACATTAATTGTGTTAATTAAAATGACATTAAAAATGACATTAATTTTGTTAGCACTAATAATTAAAAATTGTCATTTCTACAGTCAAAACAGCCTTTTAATTTTGAAGGATGATGATTCAAAATAAATTATAATAAATTTTTTTTGTCCATTCCTTGCAAGTATTCATTTAAATATTCCTTAAAATACTGCACCAAGTGACAGGGATGAGATCAAAGGAAAACTGAAGTATTAATGAGAACTTTAAACCCAGTACCAACTGAGCTAAAGTTTGTACATGAGAAAGGGGACTTCAGGAATTTTTGGCTTTCTCCAATGCTGGTAAAATCAATCCAAATATTCCACTGATTTGTTTTGCCACAAGCACTTCAAATGTTTTGAACCTAGTTTTTGGCTGAGATATAATTAGATGTTCTGTAAACCTTTATTCTCTTCTGCAAAAGTAGCTTCTTTCTTCTCTTCAGTCTCTTCAGATTTTTAAATTTTGCCTTTTTCCTCCCATGGCTTTAGAGCTCCTTATTCAGAAACAGTTTTCAACAGAGATCTATAGAATATTTTCAGCATTTTAGAGAATGATTTTTTTTTTCCTGTTATTTCTAGTACATTGGGTACTGAAAGTGCCAGTTAATAATTCAGGTTCTGTTTCTCACCTGGGACTAAGAGACAGCTCTTTGTTCTCTGTTAAGGATTGTTCTCAACATCCTGTGGTCCTAAAACTTCTTAAATGACTGTCAAAATCAGATTTTTTTTTTTAAGTGATCTGAATTTTGGCCTTTGAGTAGTCAGTAATTGTGTTCATAACAGGAAATCTCAATTCCCCTCAGCTCTGCTTTTTTTTCACTCCATCTAGTGCTCCACTGCTAGCATCCTTTTAGGAGTTTGCAAAAATTTGAAATATATGTAGCTCTAGTTTTAAATACCATTAAAATAATTTTTGTGTTAAGATGACAAACCACTGAAATTTTGATACTAAATGTCCCTTTTCTGGGTCTGAGGCAATGGGTCTGAGGCAATGATATAAGCTGTCACATTTTGCTTTTTTTGATCTGTGCTGTAGTAGTGGTGATGGCTTGTGACTGTGAGTAATAATGCAGTGTCTTAAGTGTAATGCATTGCCTCCATGCATGGTTTGGGGACCACAGCTTTGAAATGTGTGGCAGGCTGGGATAATGCCTACACAGCTCTGCGAGGCTGAGGGCATGAAAAAGATTGTCAGATGTAATTATCCAGTGCAGTGTGCCAAGCCTAGTTATTTGAGTATTTATTCACTCGCAGACAGGTTTCACAGCCTCGGAATGACCCCATGCTGCTAGCAGGCAGCTGCAAAGCTAGTTGAGGTATGTCTACTGAAGCTGCAGTAGCATTTTTGACAGGCCAGAAGTGCCCATCTCCTGGAAGTGCATCCTTATATTATGTCAGCTTGTTCCCTCATGGAGATTCTTTCTGTTTTCTCTCAATTGCGAGAACATCGTGGTGCTGAACAGCACACAGAGCTATAGCAGCACAGGATAGTACTTTGTGTTAGCTGTTGTGGCTGGTAATTTTTTTCATTGATTTCTTTTTAATGGCCCTTTTCTTTTAGAATATTTTTATTGCATGTAATCATTTAGATCACTAGTGTTGTGTCATAGTTCCTGGGATCACATGGGAGCTCTCACAGAGGTCTAGCTGGAAAAAGAATGGGTTGTTGATCCCAAAGTACATTTGCAAATCTGGTGGTTGCTGAGCTGCAGTATTGCATCTGCTCTAATTAGGTTACAGATACTCTTTTTCTTAATTTTCTTCATTAATTGTTGCTACTTTTTCTTAGGAGTATAACATTGGGATGTGAAGCAGCTTCCTTTATACTCTAATTGACCTACAGGTTCTTCTTGTTTGTATTCATGATCTATTTTCTCTTCAATTTGAGTGTATGTACTTGTTCTACACTAGTGCCTGCCATTATGTTGGTTAATTTCCCTGAACAATTTATCCCTTCTTACCACTGGGCTGCGTTCGGTGGCTGGAATTCTTTCTTCCAGTGGGGTCTCAAGAAACCTGGAACCGAATGCCCCAGAGACAGTGCCATCCCTAATTAGAAGACATTCGTCATCTCCCATTCATACTGTGACTTGGGTGATGAAATATGTTTATTAAGCAGCATTTTCTCTTCTGCTTCTTGGGTTTGAGTAGAGAAAGAAGAGTACAGGGATATTACCATAGAGTACATTTAGATACCTAATTGTAGGCAGATACTTTAGTATCCTGGAGTTCTTCAAATAATAGGGAAAAGAGATAAATTTTCTACAAGGAATGGATGTAATACTGAGGTTCTGAGGACAACCACAGCTCTTCTGCCTGCTCTTTCACCTGCTACTTTCACATGAGCCTGCTCCCTTGATGAGGTGTCTTTGTTTGAACTTGTTATGGTATAGTAAAATACCATATAAAGGGCAGAAGTACCAGTGGTAATTTGTGTAAAACTAGATCACTTCTGTATTAAAAGCAGTGTGAAAGAAGTATTTTAACTAAAGTAAGAGTCATAAGCCAGGTGCAAACATCCTCACCTGGATGTTTTTCTGCTCATTGTCCCGCAGGTCTCTGGCACACCCAGCCAGTGAGCTGTCAGCCTCTGCTGCAGGTCACAGCAGAGATTCCTGAATTCTCGTGTGCCTGAATCCCACCTGTGGCTGCTGAGCCAAGCTGCAGATAAGATGTGCTCAGGCCAGCCCTCCCTGTGCCTAGCGGGGTGGTGACTTCTGGGTCTGGCTGTTGGGCCAGATGCTCGTGTGGGGGTCAGCAGAAGCTGCTGAGTGTAATGGGAATCATATGAGAGGATGGGAAGTGGCCATGGGGACATTCTCTGTGACTGGTGGGGAGTGAGTGTGGCATGGGAAAGGAGGAATTAGGGTTTGTCTTTGCAGGCTGCTCAGGCTGGTACAATGATGAGCACTTTCACTGATGTGAGATAGTGGTAGATGCTGCTGGTTGCTCTAAGCAAAGTAATTTCCACTTAAGACACATATGACCTGGTTCATTAACTTTCTTGAGGTTTATAGGGTCTGATTTACTTTTTCCAACATCCAAGACAGTAATGTAATCCAAGACACTGGAATCCAGAACTTTGCTTTTATCAGAAGCTGCTCCACCCATTAGATGCCATGGGTTTCTTAGTGGTTAATGTGATTTTTCTACTTAGAAGGGAATAGTGATTCAAATGTAGGGGGGAAGATTGGCATTCAGGGCACAAGCCATTGTTAAAGGTAGCTACAGTGTTTGTGATCTTTGCATGTAAATGTCTGAGGTTCTTAACCTCTGACCCTGAGATCAGTCCAGTTGGTCAGAGCTTGGTGCTAATAATGGGCCAGTTCCTTAAGATCCTTGTGGGTCCCTTTGGATCCCTTCCCACTTACAGCATTCTGTGAATCCGTAAACAGGAGCAGAAAGGAATTGTTAAAGGAAGACATGCACTTGTAATTATATCTGTGTGGGATTTTACATGTATATGTACACATTTTATATATATATCCATATGCACATCCCTGTGTGTATATGAATATACCTTTGTTTATATGGCTGCATGTATTAGATAATTATCACTGGTGACTTAAACTGGCCATTTGTAGTCTACAGCTGTACAACTTCCTGTTGTAAAATGGTTGGTTAGTATGCAGGGAGAACTGTTTTACCAAAGCAGTAACTTGTGCAAAAATACAAAGGTTTTGTCAGAGAACAAAATTATCCTATGATCAGAGCTGGTAGTGGGCTGTCATGGGATTTATGGAAGCAGCAATGGGTTGGAATAAGGACTTCAGCGCAGGCAACAAGTGTCTTTTGCCTTGCAGAGGTGCTCTAGCTCACACTGACGCACATGTGGCACAGTGCCTTGGAGAAAAACTTGTTTGGACAACAAAGCCCTGTGCTTTCTGCTTCCTGTGCTGAGGGGACTGCTTTCCAATGAGTTCAGGAGCTAACCTGATTTCTGTTAGAGCAGACACCTGGCTGATGAATATTATTATGCAGGGAAGTACTTGTCATCTGCAGTGGAAACAAACCTCCAGACACACTTCTTGAGTCCTTGGCAAGTCCTTTTCTTTCCCACTAACCCAAACTCTCAAAAAATAGGAAGAAAGAAGAAAAGACCGACAAGGATCTATAATTTTGATTTTATATATAATCAGAAAAAAAAAAAAGTGGAAGGAAGCTTCAAAAATAATCTCATTTTTTCATCATAATTGCAACTTATTTTAAAAAATTACATGCAAGATGCCAAGGAGTTCTAACTATAGGCAGCATTAGAGTGCTTTGATACAAAATTAGACTGACATTAGATGCCAATTCTAAAGTGTCTCCTTTGGAAAATTTAGTATTAGTTACATAAACTAGTTGCTGGCTGTGTAAAACTTAAAAAAAGTAAGTTGGAACACAAAGTAACCCTGTAATACCTGGGAGAAGGATGCTTCGTGTTCTCAGGTTAGGAACATTTTAAATGCAATACTCTGCTTGAACTTTGAAGAGTGTCTAGATTCTGCATAATTCAGAGTATTAGAGAAAAATAATTTAAAAATGAAGATCCAGAGAGGTCCCACTGGTGCTTTTCTGCTTGTGTTCTGGATATGTTCTGGATGTGTTCCTGCCATCTTTTTGTCTATATTTTGTAGAAAGCCAGTGCCTATCCTAGAGCAAAAAAACTCCCCTAACATTCACTTGTGGAGACTACAGAAAGCTCTGAACACTTCCTCTGTATATTAACCTCCAATACTACTTTGACATTTTCCTCCAGCATTTCATAACCACTTAGGTTGTTTTCCCAAATTAAATAGGATAAACACTCTATTTTATACTTTTAAAATAATCAGTCCTGAGGTAAAATGTAAGTACTGAGATCCATTTTAGGCTGCCACAAAACATCAAAGATTAAATAGACATTTATCCTTTGTGAAAGTAAAGATAACCATTTACCCTTCTCCTTTTATTTTTGTGATGGAAATGTCGCCAGTGGGCTTTAGGCCTATAACTTTCACAACTACCTAGTTTTGTTTTTGCTTACTTGATTGAACAAATTCAGCTCTAATAAGAAGTAAGCAAGCAAGCAAATACTTTTATTGAATCTGATATGAAATCTTAATATATAAGTTTCAAATGGTATTCTCTAGCTTTAGATGAGATAGTAATCACTGAAATATTACTTCTTGAAGTTATTTTTTTAAATGCTTTCTTCTCCTTGCTAAATAGCTAGAGGGTGATATTTAAATCCAATTTTATTGTTAGCAAGACCTGCAAACAGTACCTGTTTTAAAAAATGATTCAATGTCATGAAGTACAATGGTGCAGAAAATTCAGATTAATAATGTTGCAGAGAATTCAAGGGTTTCTCCCATGTTATTTTTCTTTATTATCTCCAACTTTACTTTTCTTAGTATTCTCCCTGGCAAGATTTGGGTCATTTTGGCATACTGTAATTGTCATATTACTTTTTAGTTTATTCAGTTGGTTGCCTCTTATAACTGATATTAAAATAAGAACTTCTCATTCAATTATTCTTAGAAGTGAGGCTTTGTTTTGCTTGTTGGTATGTAAATATGTGAGTTAAATACATGTCAGCGAGATTGCCCTTTAATCTCATTTTGGAAATCTTACCAGATAAGATATATATTTTCAAGGTGATTTGTTGTTTACATTTAGAATACAGAATCCAATTTGAACACCGATGATTTTTTTTTCAGTGTTTTGAACAAATCTGACAGGTATGGAAAGCAGGGATGCACGCCATGGCTTGAGTTTTGTTGTGCAAATATACTTATATTATTGAACTGCAAGTCATCCTTTTTCAATGACTGAAGGAAAAGCCAAGGGAAAAAACAACTTGAAAGGGAAGATGAAGGATCAAACTGCAGCTTCTTTGATTATTTTGACTGGAGATGTCAGATTGTTGAAGTGAGAGAAGAGATGCGCCTGCTGCTTTTTGGCTCCATCCATCCGGCCAATTACTTGAAAATGAATTTTAAAAAGTTGTTGGATTCCAATATTTAAGTTGGGATAAAACATGAACAAAAATCACCTGGGGTTACTCTGTGTCCCTCTGTCTGTCATAAAAGAAACACTTCCTCACTGAAGTGAAAATGAGAAGTGGTGCTGGGAACCTGGCATCTTGTAAATCAGCTGTTCAAATTAATTTTAATAATCAGCAGTCATAAATGGCAAGAATTGGAAAGGAAAATCTAGGCTTTCAGAAGCAGTCAGATTACGGATGAACATATCCTTCCCAGAGGAGCTGTAAGGGAATGTACTATGTTTATTCTCATTACTTTGACCCTTTATTCCCTTTTTGCAATGAGGCACGTGATTCACTCACAGAACACACATTTCCTTGCCTTCTGCCCTGGTGTTTCCTGGTGGTTTAATCCAATTGAGATGTAACACAGACCCACCATGGAAGTGCTCAACTGTGCTGCCTTTATAGTAGCCCTGGCATGTTCAGTGGACCTGGTCTGCTGGGGTTGAGCAAGGGCCTGCCTCCTCCAGCTGCCATCCAAGTGCTTGAGCTGCCTTCTGCAAGCTCGGGAATGTGATGCTTCCTGATGGGAACACGAGGAAGAGGAGTGTTTTCAGTGCCTGTCCCCTCCCAGCTGGCAGTGGCCTGGGGGACCCGATAACTCCAGCAGCCTGTGCCAAAGGAGATGGATGCTCTCTTCTTGTGAGGTGAAGGGAGACACAGCTGTGCCTCGTGTACACGGCTGTATACCTGTGAACTCTAATGAAACCCTTGTTCCTCAGAAAGGAAGAGATTCCTTACTCCTAGATTTAAACTCAGCATAAAATCACCAGGTTAAGTCACCCAGTGTAATCCATATCCATGCTGTTTGCTTTCCAGAGAAAGAGCTTGTCTTGGCTCAGTGCTGGGTAAAATCTCCAAGGCAAGCTCTCAGTCCAGGAGCCTTTCCTGGAGCCTGTGATTATGGTAGAGGCCTGAGGACAAGGGGAGGTAAGGGAAGGGTACAGGGGGCAAAAGTGTTTTGGAAAGGAATAGACACTGTGTGGATTGATTCACACAGCCTTGTTCTGTGATTCAGCTTGAAGAAAATCCAGTGGGAAGGAAAAACAAGGAGCTGTTCTTGAATTGGCATTCTTGAGCAGGTTTGAAAGATTCAACTTCTACCTTGTGTTTCTCAGACTTGACAGTGTTTCTCTCACACCCTTTGACTGTGCTGTGTCTCTCTGGCAGCGCAGTTTCATGCCAGTGGCTTTGGCTCAAAGCATTGTTTTGAGAAGTTTCCATCTGCAGCTGCTCAGTTCATTTGTTTTGGGAGGGTGATTTGGAAGCCAGCTTAGTTTGGCCCAGTGTGTGTGGTGCAGCCTCGTAGGCAGCAGTGAGCTGCGGTGTGGGGAGGGCTCCAAACCACAAGGCTGGAAAAGTGGGTGTACCCTTTTCAGCTGAGAAATCCAGCCTCACCTGTGTGAGTTGGCATCTTGCTCTTAACCTCCTGCTGATCCCATTTTCTGATACAGCAGGACAAGCCATTTGGTGTTTGTTTGCCAGTTGCCAGTGAATTGATTACTCTTAAGGTCTTTCCTTCAGAAGCTGTCTGATGTGAACAGGGACATGGATACATGCTTGCTGCTTAATTCCAGGAAAATGAGCAAGATGTAAAAAAGTCATAAAGCGATGTATCTGCTTTATCTGCTTCATTCTGTCATGAGTGGAGAAGGTCTTATTTTGGTCTCAAAAATTACATGTTTCAGTCTCTCTTCCTGAATGCCCCTGCAAATCCAGTAGAAATTTTGTTCTAATGCAGGCTGGTGGATAGTTGTGTTTTAACAGTCAGAGGTAAAACTATGTTTTCTCCTTAAACTTCAGTGTATGTTGCAGCAATTTCCCTGTATTCGTGAGCTATAGGCTCTCTGCTGTGACTGCAGGACTGTTGCACACTAGGACGGCAATGAAGACAAACATAATTCAACAGCTGGAACATATAATATAGATACCATCCTGTATGCATGTTTCATGTCATCACAAAGACAGGTTTTGATAGCTTTTTCTGAGTTTTGTTCACGCTGGGTTCTTGAAGCTATGTTCATTAATTCTAGACACCATGAGTGTCTGCTCTTGTACATGACTTCCTACAGAGTCTCCCTGTGTGTTTTAATGCTGACTTGAAGTTCTCACCACAGTGATCTGTTGACATGAAAGACACCTCACGCTACATGTAATAAACCATACTCACTCCTTTATGAGAGCCTGGAATTGCAGAGATGAAAGCCACTAAATACACGATAATATCTTGTTCTTGGATGTTTATATGAAACTAAAATTCATCATATGTGTATCAGTAGTATAAATTTTATTAATTTTCAACACAGAAACAACTTCTTTTGAAAAACTGTGAAAAAAATTGATGCATAGCTGTTAATGGCAAGTTTATTATGTATCCATACAAACCAAAATAACTTCAAGTCCTAAATTCATTTATTTGAAATGATTAAGCGTGTATTTGTTTTGTGAGGTAGTTCATTTAGTTGCTCATATGGAGTATTCAGTGTCAATACTGCTATGATGTCTGTTCAGATTCTGTTTATCCTTACTGCATCAAGCTCTAGAAATAATAAAAGAGTACTACATTAGTTCTTTTAAAAAGATCTGAAAAAGAAGTGGTGATTTTCATCAATAAAATAATTTATTTTCAGGAATTTCTATAAACCAAAGCTAACACAGGAACCTCCATGTCAAAACCCACAAAAAATTTTCTTCCCTGTTAACACTATTTGTTTCATTTTGAATATTTTCAGTAGAAGTAAAAGATACAAAGTGACAAAATGCAAATAAAGATTTATGTGGCATTAATACAGCTGAAAAAAAATTCGGGTACTGATCTCTCTTCCACTTCAGGGCTAAGAAATATTTAAGCATTTAAGATATATATGTGAGACCCAGGTTGGATACCATTCTTCTTGATTTATATCAAGGTATTAAGTTAATTCCTTTGCTCCAGGTTTTTTTTTCAGTCTTCTTACGGAGCCAACCTGAAAGTTCAGATGGAGATAAAAGTGGAAGAAGGTCTTATCAAATCATTTAAGTCTGTTAATACTCTTTTTTCAGTGGAAGGACTGAATGGAAATAGAAGATAATATCTTAGAATATTTTGGGACAGTTTAGAACAAAATGTTTGAATTCAGGTTTTAAATTAAGCAACTAATCAAGGTCTAAGAGCACACTTGTTATTGTTCAAGGAATATAAATTTAATTGATCAATCTGGTATTGATTTTCAGAGAGTCAAAATACGGTTTTTGCACAGTTTTTTAAAAAATGTTTGCAGAATTCTATGTGTTAAAAAAGTATTTTTACTTCTCACTATTGTAGACTTTTGCTTAAATAAAGTCCTTAAGTTATTTTCTCATACCTTTTCCAGTACATTAAATATTTTTTTGTGACTTTGATTTTTCACATTTTATATATGAAGTTTGAGATTTTTAGTAAAGCATGAGGTCTTTGATACAGGAAGATATAAAAGGAAGATAAATTGTTGAAGACTCAGCAAATGAAGTGTATTATTTCTTTTAGCAAACCTTGAGTAGCTACTCTGTGTTGCTTTAGCAACTCCGAGGGCAGAAACAGCTTTAGCAAGTTCTGGGCCCTGTGTGAAATCAGTATCTAGTATGCATGTGAGAGAAACCTTTTGCAGAGGTGGGGGACGCACATGTTCTTGCATAACACCCTCAAATTTAGCAGTGAGCTGAATAACACCCAACTAAATTTCATGCGTGGAGAGTAAGTCTTCTCTAATTAGCTGTAAAAGGCCAAATGATTGGTGCTAAACACTGTGTTATAGCAGTAAAAATCTCTGCTGTAACGCAACCATAACTATCATATTGAAGAGACTGCTGGGTGTGGTGGTCAGTGGTGTTTCAGAAAACAGTTAAAAACATCATAGTAAGCCACAGCTTGTGGTTCACTGCACATGGTCTGAGGCACTCTATTGCAGAAAGTTGTTTCATTTTGGAAGGGGTAGAGAGGATGAAATCTGTCAAACCTTCTTTAAACATTCTGCACATGCTTCTGATCCTTTTGATCACTTCTGAATCCCAGCACACACTTCCTCAGTGTGTCCCCTCTGGAATGGCCAGGAGAAGTTTTAACGCCAGATTCTCCTCCAGCCTGTTTTTAGAGGTAGAAAACATTTAAATTGCTCGCACTCCCCTGTAGCTCAAACATTTCACATCCTTGCTAAAAGCCAGCTGAGGCTGGCCTGGTAAGTAAGTGGTGCTGAGACCCATAATGACATTGTCTTCTCTCCAGGTCTGCTTTGAGACCTGGTTTCAGCCCCACTAAAGGGTGAATTTCTTGGATCAGCTTAATTACAAAAAAAATACAATAGATCTATTTAGTAACACATACACCACATTTAAAGTGTTAATTCCTCTCAGGGTCAAAGTATAAGTATATTTTTATGTCATTCTAGAACTTAAAAGGAAAAAAAAAAAGTTGTATATTAAATGGACCCTAAATCTCTCCTACTTCCCCTTAAGCTGAGAGGAGGTAGGCTGCATATTCAGAAATTCAGTTTTGAGTAACATTTTGTTTACTGTTGAATCTTTAAATTGAAATATGAATTCTGTATTTAAGTCTTGGCTTAGTCATTATATTTAGCCTGGTTAAAGTGGAAGTTAGCAGATAGGCTTTTAATTTTTTTTTTTTAATTACTCTGATGAGTTTAGAATGTCTGTCAAGGTAGGCACTTATTACATGTATAATGTATGTGTGCAAATAGGAGATTCAGGTAAAGAAATGAGCCTGCACTGACTGTGAAAGAAGTCTGTTTGTTTGTAAGTAGGCTGCAGTGAATTTCTGTATGTTAAATAGTGAAACAAATTCTTTCAACTATAAGTCAAAATGTAGTCCGTGAAGCTAAGTGCTTTTATCCCACAGTTACTTGAAGAAAAGACGTGAATCATCAACTTAATAAAGTTTACATTTTAAAAAGGGAAATATTCCAATATTCCAAATGTACTGTATTTAAACGTGTTCCTAAGCAGAATTCATTTACAGTTATTTTTGTTTTCTGTTGGACTACACTAATTGGTTAATAATGTAAAAATCCACAATTTACTCAAGATGAATGCTGTGATTCAGCTCCCTTGCTGGAATAGCTATTATGTGACTGCATAGGGAGAATGTTGGCTGAAAGGAATTGAAAATATGGATAAAGCCATGTCTGAAGGTCATTCTGAAGTAGGGCTCAATTTCATTATTAAAATACCCTTGAGAGTACATTGTAAAAGACTTCTGCTTCACTTCATAAATAATGAGCACATGACATCTGATCCAGGGCCATTCATCTCACCTCCGCATTTCTCAAAAAGGTACTTTATAGAGTGGATATCTACTTTATATTTAGATATAAATTGAGTAGTTCTAATTTCCTGAAATGCAAGATTTGTCTAGATTTCATTAGAACATAGGATTGCATCCAAATCAACATCTTGTTGGACATCTACAACAGCTCTGTCTGGTGGTAGTTTCATCCTCATTTGCTCGATCTCTCTATATATTTTACCTGGCATCTTACTCTCTTTAAATTTCTAGTTCTTTCCTTTCCCCCTTTCCTCGGTTTCTCCTTGATAATCATGATGATGAGGTATCCAGTCCCTGGGCAGCCTGCTCCTTTCCTTCCTGCTTGGCTGGAGCATCTCCTCAGGCAGATAGTGGTGCAGGGGATGAGGAGGGACTGGGAGCTGCTGCCTGTCATGTGGGAAGATGAGGCACCAGCCATCACTGTAAAAAACTGACATTTTTGGAAATCTTGAAAGCTCCCTCTTGTTTAAAGAGGAAAGAGGAAATTATGAGGGGAAGGCTGAGCTTGGTTTGCAGAAACTCCTGCACCACCAGTAACTGGCTCCTCAGCTGAAGAAATAAAACCAGCTATGTAGACAGCGCACATCATCTATCCTTCATTGTCTAATCTAGGTGTCTTTCTCAACTGTCTTCGTTCCCATCTTTGCCAAGCAATTAGCAAGTTGGGTAAAATTCTCAGTGCCAGAATTAAACTGTCTTGTGAGACAGCAGGAACTTTCTTCTTTTCACCAACAGTGGGAAAAAGGGTCAATGAATGTGTGAATTCTTTCCAAATGCACACTTGTATGATTTCCCTATAGTTCTTTGGTGGTTTGATTTTTTGTATTCTCCTTGGGAATAGAGCATTTAATCCCTTCCATTTCTTTTTTAGTGTATTGGTATTGTTTTTATATTTTTTGGCAGTTATTTGGCTTTTTTAATAATCTTATAATGTGTCATACATTTTTCCTCTCCTTGAAAATGATCACTAGTCCACAGAATGAGAGTAATATTCCTGTTGTTGTTGGTTCTGTGTTTCTTTGTTCGTTTGCTTCCTAATACTGAAACTTTTCTTCCTGCCCTCTTTGTGTGTTGTGATAACAAAGACAATATTAGTAAAAGCAATATTGGTAAATGCAGTAGTCTAGTCTGTTAAATGTATATTAAATAGAATAGAACATCTCTGTAGTTGGTATGTTTTTAATTACTGTGTTCTATTTGTCTGATGAAAAAACACAGGCAACTTGACACTTCTAGTTTTAAAAGTGTGGTTTACCTTTGCAAATAATGCCATTGCATTCATCTGTTGCATTTGCTTTCCTCACAGTCAGTTTCCCTTGCTGAGCTTCCTTTGCTTATGTTTTTTCATGACAGAACAACACTGTCTTTCCGTAGAAAAGAAGGTTCAATGATTGCAAATCTAGTGAAATGTGAGGTATTAAACTGTTCATACATCAAGCATACTTGTATAATATCCTTTCAAAATTACTGAGTAACAGGGAGAAACGTTTCATGTTTTCATGTCTTATTTATTGGTTGGATCTCTGAGTTTCCAAAGGTACTGCTTTCCTTCACTCTAACCACCAAATGTGTTCTGCAGGCTCTTGTAGTGGTTGGCACCAGGTTGCAGATCAGGAGCCCTGAAAGGGCTATTTGCTGTGCTGAGGTAGAGAATTTTCAAATATTAATTCTCGAGGGGCTCTGATTTTATAGCCCTGAACATTATTATACATGGAAAGGATAAAGACAGAAATGATTTTTGCCTCCTGAATTCTGGATGTGGCTCTAACTTTATTCTTCTGTTTGGGAACGTTTGGTACTTTCAAAGGCTGAAGCCAGCTCTTGGCAGCGTAAAACTGAACAATATTTAACCCAAAAGATTCCTCTTGTCCTTTTCCTTACCAGATGTGTGAACATGCAAATGAGAGAAAAAATCAATATCTAAATCTAATTTATATGATTTATAGTCCTACATAAGCAGAATTTTTTACAAGTTTTACCTTATGGTGTTGCTTAGTTTGAAAATTAAGGAGACAAAGGAGAAGGTTACCTGCAACATCTGCTTGGAAAAAATCAGCATTCCAAACTTAATATTTGTGAAAGAAAATGGAGTACAGATACAGCTTAAATGACATGGGAATGGTTGTGTCTGTTCCTGGTGCATTAGGCTTATTTTTGCATTTATAGTATGCTTTAAAAAGTATAATAAGAAGAATTTCAATGATTCACCCACATTTCTTCAAATAAAAGTTCTCTCTATACAACAGAAAAACATAAGTATAACACCAGAAAACTTTGATTTTGGTTTATTTAGAAATTGTAGTAATAAAAAAAGTTAACGTATTTGTGATTTTGGAAAGAGTACAATGAAGATAGCAGAAATATGATACTGAAAATATTTGGCTGGATGCTTCTTCAACAGTTTTGAAGAAAAAGATTGAGTGATGTGGAAAAGAACCATGATTAAATCCTGTCCATTCATCCAGCTAAGTTCAGCTAACAACATACATATTTTTGAGGAAGCAAAAACCTTTGAGCTTTTTCTATTGTACTCTTTAGGGGAAAAGAGCCAAATTCTATGTTTGGCTTACAAACGCCAATGTGTTTGATTTGGGGAGATTGAAGTCTTGGGAGAAGTTTGGTTGAGTCATTGCCAGGTTTTGACTCATAAAAGGAATGGACAAAAGCAAGCACTTTATATGGAAAGCTGGGAATTTATTGTTAGTTTAATCAAAGAACTATTGTTATTCCAATTTCAATAGCTTAGAATTATGTGTGGTTAAAAGGATATACACACACAAACTCTCTGATATTTTCCTTTTTTACCTCTGCACCACTGGGTGCTAAGGTCAGTGGCAGCTGTTGTGTTTAGGGTGGGGGTGCAGGGAGTCATCACAGCATCCTTACTGGTGGTTTCTTCCTCTTCCATGTAAGATCCATCTTGAATTGTTCTTACCTGTTTGTCAGCATGCTTTGGGGCTTGCACTAGGCTTTAATTTTCCATTACAACTATTGCTGCTGAGTGTGGTGTGCTTTATGTGTGCTAGTGAGGGTTCTTTGTTCTCTTTTTATCCCCTAACACTGTTTTTACGTAGTGTCCAAATTGTGTTGTTTAATGGCTTGTCTTAGAACACTGCACAAGTTGCTTCTAGCCCTTGGGCACTTTGTTGTAGGGACACAGAGAGTCCTCTCCAGGTAGGGTCATTATTTGTTATTACTGATTAGTTGCAGAAATGTATCCAATAGGTGTTACACAACACAGTTGTACAGAGCTAGGCAAAAGCAAAGTGTGTGCCAGTTACTGAGACTTAGACAATTTCTGATAAGAAAATTTCTTGTTGATAAGAGCAACTCTTCCAGCAGGGAAGAACAAGACCCTTGGATGTGTTGTGTTAATTTACAATAGGCTTGTGGCCTGTCACAAGAGACAGCAGCACTTAATTTCTTTGCCTCCAAGGCCTGCAGAATGTTGATGTTTATATGCTCCTTCATTTGCAGCTGGCACTTCTTGCATCTTTTCCAGTGAGCCTTTGGAAGAAGAAGATTTGCAGAGATACCAGAGAGGAATCATGACAGCACTGAGGGCTGAGGGGCTGGACAGAGTTTTACTCAATTAATGCTGGCACAGTTAGCAGGAGAGGGGAGAGAGGCTGTGGTGAGAGTCCTTTGAGGGAGAGGAAAGAGAAAACCCCAAAGAAATTTAATAAACAAAAATTAAGAAGCACAGCTTGCAATGAAAGGACAAAGGTGGGATGGAAATAAAGGGGAGGAAAAGATCAGAGAAGTAAATGCAATTTCCCCAGTTGCAGATCTCAAGAAGTTGCAAGATTAACATCAAAAATAATATCATTTTTGAAGTGTGCTCCCAAGTTTCTGAGCCTTTAGGCAAGGTTTGGGAAATATTTTCAAGACTTCTTTCACATTTGTAAGGAATAGAATATAAGCTTGTTTTTTAAGACCGTGGACTTGAAGAGTAAGAACCAAATAATCCAAGATTTAAAAATTGTGCATATTGGCTACACTACTTGCTTGCTTTCATAAAGTCATTAACTGATGGGGAGGGGAGAAAAGTGAATGTGCCTTGGTTCACCTTTGAAAACTGTCTCGTAGTGCGAGTGGACATCTGTGCACCTCTGCTTCTACAATTCAAACTTTTTCTGAATAGCTTCAGCAAGTAACCTAAATACTCCAGCACATTACTGCCATCATGATTTCAAGGTTTCTGGGAAGTAATGGAAACAGTGACAACAGGTGAAATGTGAAGTGATTCGTGACGTTTAGAAAGTTGATGGTATTTATTTCAATTTTTTTTTTGTGGCAAAGGCTATACATAGCCTCATTTTTATTTATTTTTTTTCTTTCTGAAATGAATTTTTATCTCTGAAGACATTCTGGAATACATATTTAAAAGAGAAGAAATGCCTGGAAAGGAGACTTTCATTTATCAGGAAGAAAACCAGTTTTGAGTTTGTTTTCCAGTTGGGAGTTTGCTTTCCAGTTGTGAGCAACTTTAGCACTCTCTGTCCAGTGACTACACAGCAAAATTTGTGTGAAAAGCCTTACAGAAAAGCCATATAGCATATAGATTTAGTCACTGCTGTCAAATTTCTATATTTAATCAAGAGTTATTATAGAAATACTCCTTTTAAAGTAATAGCAGTGTCACATGAGGATTATCTCAGAGGACTGTTTGTATCTCTTATGGTTATGACCTAAATTATCTATATTTAGAGCACATCACAGATCTGAATACCTGTGACTTCACAGTTTGTACTGTGAACTTCAAGGCTTAGTCAATCATGAATGCATGCAGGTAGCAATATAAGCTTCTTTATTGTGGCCTTTTAGATCTGTGCAACATTTTCCATGGTAAAATGCTCCCATTTTTTGAGCTGGTTAGACATCAGAGTAAGAACAAAGGAAAAACTGCCATGGTCTTAGTCTACACATACTCACTAATATTATTTTTGTAAGAATTTACTGTGCTAGTAATTTTGTATTTTTAAAGAAGAGACTTACCATTTCCTCCTTGAAAAACTCAGGTTTTCTGTCTTGCAACTTCTTGTTTGAGACTGGTTCTTCAATGTGATATTCTTTGCACTTGGAAGTTATATATGTGATTTCTTAATTACCCTTTGTGATGCTTGGTCAATTTTTTGCCCAGGACTAATGTCAAATGAAAGGCAATTTATGATTATTGCATTAAAGTAATGGCCTTCATGATTGATAGGTTTTTCATATTATCTGCAAAGGTTACTAATGGAAATAACAGCATTGAATGGGGGACAGTAACCCTGCTAAATGGGAATTGGTCATATAGTCATATACTTGGATAGCTAATGGAAATTCAGTAATCTTGTATTAAATGCAAAATTGTTACCAGCAAATTAATGCAATGAAAAAAGGCTTTTTCAGCCTTTATGAGCATTCTCATTTGATTATCACATCTTTATAAAATGTTTTTATTCTAAATTAGTAATAAATATTATTTCAAAGCAGCTGGTTTATCACACTTTGAAAACAGTCAATTAGTTATTTATGTTATCCTGTCATGATAGTACCTTAGAGAATACTTCACTATAGGTTTTTACCCTATAGATTGTTGTATATTAATGAGTTGTGCTTCCAGTTGTCTTGGAACTTTCTGATACGTATAGAAGTTGTGTGCCAGGATAACTCAGGGGCAAAATTGAGCATCTGACTCCTTACAGGTTTAGATAAAACTATTACAAAAAACTAGGAAGATGAACTTTCTCTGGAATAGAATAATTGCAAGTGCTTGTTATCATTTCTTCTTTCACAACTTGAGTAAAATGATTCTTACACTTTTCTAAAAGTAATTTGTTAATAATTTTATTCAAACCTGTGCTTTCTATCCAAATCAATTTTTAAGCATCATTGGGGGCACGAAGTCTGCGACTTTTGATCAGTACAGCTTAGTTACAATTTGGAATAAGTAAATGAAATAAAAATTTAGACCCTGTAGCACAATTTCCCTTTTTATGTTAGAAAAAAAAAAAACTTATTAGAAAATTGGTCAAAAGGCAGGGCAGAAAGGCTGGACATCTGTCATTCATGGACTGCTTGCACAATCAGTAGATAGTAAATTGCTTTCCCTTAGCTTGCTTTCATCAGCAGCCTTTCCCATTCCATAGCCAAGGCTGGGAAGCAGCATTTTTCATAACAGTTTTGATGGAAATACCTGCTTAGTCTTAACCCTAAACTGTCTTGTTGATTAAGATCCTGCATAGTATTTTCTTAAATAATTCAATAATGCACATACTACGTGTTCAATTTTGTATTTTAGGTAAATTATACAGGAGGGTGAGGGGATCTGTGCCTGAGCAGAGGCAGGAGGCTCCCAGGAGGCCGAGCAGGCGCAGCCTCCAGAAGCTGCTGCCGTGGGGACACAGTGGCAGAGGAGCACCAGCCGACTGCCACCCGGTCCCTTGGGGCAGCAGCTGCCTGTGCCCCAGGGAGCTGGGCTTCCTCCTTCCCCACCTTGCCACTTCACTATTAATGAACTGCATTGAGTTCCACAAGGATTCGATATCCTGAGTTTTGGTCAACGCAAATACAAATTCAGAAATTCCTCGGGGTTTTTTTCGGTTCTTACTTGTATTTTTCACTTAAGGAATTTGTTGTCATGGTGTACTGTGCTGTTCTGTCTTCCTTGGACATGAGTGTGGAAAATGGCCATGCTTCAGTGTACTTTAAGAGGAAGGTTTTGTCAGATATTAACTTGCTGAAAGGGTGGTGTAAAACCAAGACTGATCCTGCTCATTTTAAACTTACCAGGGAATCACATTGACTTCCATGTTAACTGAGAAACTGAGTTCCCTAAGGTTGTGTAATGTTGGCAGGATGTCCCAACACCACAACCATAAAATATTAGCTCAAAAAATGCTATTGATTTCCATTCTCTTGGAAATCAGGGAGTCAGGAGGGAGCAAGGATATGATACTGAATGGAGAGCAACAATCAGTGAGAGCACTGCAGTGGTCAGCTGGAGCTGGACTGGACTGTGGGGAGGGGTTGTGTCCTTTCCCTGTACAGCCTGTTAGCAAGGGGAGCAACACAGGTTTTGGCTGCGGTTTTTAGGCTGGAGGAATGGGGTCAGGACAGTGAAATCCAGGAGCCTGTTGGGAACTTCTCTAAGCTGCAAAAAGGTCTGTGAGGGCCGAGAGAGTGCCTGTAGTTAAAGGTGGAGAGACCTTGGATGTCCTGGTGGGAAGAGGGAAGATACTCTGGGTGAAGGACTGCAGTGTTCTTTTCAAGCACAAGAACTAGTGAAGTTTATAGGAGTGGCAGATCTGAACTGGCATATCTTCATAGTCATCTTCATATCTGTCTTCTGACTGGGAGCACAGTTACCCTGTATATGAGTTGCCTGTAAAGGTGACAGAAAAATTGCAGATCTTTTGTAGCACATGTTAAAAAAAATTAGATACTATAATGTCAAGATATGTAATGTTGTGTGTTCCAAGTATACCCTTTATCCTGTGCCTCAAAGACTTGAGTTACTTGTGAATGTTCTTGTTTTCCTCTGTATGTAAACAAAAGGGTAGCAATATCTAAGCCTTAGAAGATTTTAGTCCTTTCCTTCATATGCATTGCCTATTACAGGAATGCTAGGTCTGGCTTAACATGGGAGTTTATTTTCCTGGCCTTTTGGCCTTTTTCTGTTCTTGGCACTGGATACAAGGTTTTTTTAATAATGAGCTGATTTTTTTTCTTTAAAGTCAGACACTGATACCTTGGATTTCATTTAGCCAGTTCTTTATGTGTAAGATGAAGATGGAGAAAAAAAAAAAGACAACAGATCTTTGCCACTGTGATCTAATAAACAATAATTTAAAAAAAAAAATTGAAAAAGGGAAGGGAAAATCTTCACAATACTTGAAACAGTTCATGAAATGCTGATGGGAGAGAAATAACGAATCCAAGGAGTCTAATGGTTTGTGAGGTTATGGGAAGTGAAAGCTAGTCAGCTACCATTACCCTTTGGTTGACCACTTTGATATGGTGAACGAAAAGGTTAAAGGTTTCGTGTTGTTTGCTTCTTCCCTTTTCCTTCTGGGAACAGTTGCATCCCTTTTCTTGGCTGGACCAGCAGTAATGTCCTGACCTCATGAGGCATTTTCCCAGGAATTAAAGTCCCCTCCCTCTGTTCCCTGCCCTTCTGCATCCCATGGGATGGTGCTTCTCTCAGCAGTCTGGCTAAATATCCCCCTCAGAGAAGAAGGATATGTCTTCCAAGGTCTTTTTGCTGGGGTGGTAGATTTTCTCTTTCCAGAGAAGACACAGTATTTATGATGAAGGATCTTCAGGGTACTTGTCTCTGCTTTTAAAAGCTTTAAGCTTTTCCTAAGCCCCTCAAGGCTTACTGGGTCAACCATGGCTTCTGCTTCCCGAGGAATTCATTGGTTGGTGTTGATGTTAATGATTCCAATCTGCTATAATGTGTTCTTCACTGCTTGAAACAGGCAGAAAAACACTCTCATAGGTGGCTTGAAAGAACACAGATTTTTCACAGAATGGCTTTATGTTACCTGTTGTAGAGTTTAATGTGTAGCTGAATTTGGTATTTAGGATAAAAAATGTAGTTTGTAGGCCCCAGATCTTTTTTTCACACTGAACTTGTTGAAGCTGTTATGTGACTGGACTACGACAAAATTCTCTAGTGCTACTATTAAATGCTGATTTTGTGTGACTTTGGCTTTTGGATGACTGCGAAGTGTGGTGACATTTATGTTTTGGTATGCTGTTTACACATTTTTTGCTTTTACCTGCTCACCTATGTTGTCACAAAATTTAAGAGTACTTGCTATGTATTAGACTCCTAATCACTCTGTCAAATGTGTGTAAAAGACTGAAAACTTACTGGATGCAGAGGTTATGGTGTGTGGGAAGGCTGCTAGGATGAGCAACAGAGCACAGTCATGGGCACTCAGTGTAAAAGTCTGAAACTTTTCCTTTGGTTTACTGCTTTCCCATATTCCAGTGTTTCTGAAGGGCAGAGCAAAGGAAAGTACAGTCTCAATGCAAAGAACATCGTAAACCAAACACCCTCTTATTCTTTCTGAAATCAGAAATGACCAATTTGATCCTGTGCAGGAAAAGAAAAAAAAAAGAAGAAAAACTGTGAGCAAATAACACTGATGCCAGTAAATCAGAAGGGTTTGGGCTTTGGGGGATTGATGAGAACATCGAGTTACATGGCCGGAACATATTATACTGAGCTGGTCTGTAAAAAATGGGGAATACTTCAGTTTAAACTCTGTCTATAACTTTTGCCTTTGACTTGTTGCATAAAATGAGAATAAATAAAAAGAATGAATTTACAGTTGTAACTGCTGAGAAAAGTTCATTGGTGTTTGTTTTCTACCTCCAATCACAAAGGTGCAAACAGCCAGAAAAGATAGAATTCATACTGGATTCTTTTTTTTTTAAATTGTTTATCTTTTTTTGGTTTTACGCCACAAAAACCCCCAAATCAATATACAGGGTGACAGACTTGCTGCCTGAGCAGCAGGTCACTGCTCCTGTCCTGGCCCTGCCATGCAGGGCTGTGTTTACCAGGGTTCCTTTGTTTGGTGCCACGTGGCTGCAGTGCTGTGGCCAGGGA
Source organism: Vireo altiloquus (assembly GCA_013396875.1). NCBI lineage: Eukaryota > Metazoa > Chordata > Aves > Passeriformes > Vireonidae > Vireo > Vireo altiloquus. The sequence goes on along the minus strand of VZRF01013100.1, from coordinate 1,843 downwards.
GGATGGAGGCATGACAAAAATGTCTAGCAGAGGCCAGGCAATTCTCCATCAAAATGCCTCAGCTACTTTGGAAGCTGCATTTCATTGTGACACTGAATTTTTAAGGATTCTGGTCACTTCCCAGGTTCTCCTTTCTCTCTGTGGCCCCTGGGTCTATCACATACACATTTTAGCAAGAAGGGTCTGCCAAGTAACATAGAGTATGAACAGTTTTGCACTTTGGATATGCTTGTGACCTCCCTTTGTTGCTTGGCATAGCAGTTGAAGGCTATGGGGAAGAAGCACAGGTGGAAAAGAAGGCGGGGAAATGAATTTTAAAACATATTGTGAGCAATAGACTCTGTCCTTGCTTTGCTGGCTGCTGTACTTTTGCCATCTGGGGAGAGCTGTGTAGTAATCATTGCAGAGGTAAAGCTAAAGGCCAGATCTGCCACTGTCTCCTTCTACTGATTTTCTCCCTGAGCAGTGTGAGATGCAGGGCAGCACCAGCTCATGGGTTGGGGCTGCTTCCAGGGGCGCAGCAAACTCAGTCATCTGCTGCTCAAAGACAAGTGACAGGACAGCATCCCACCACTTTCTCTCCTAACGCACTCATTCACAGCTTAAGATGTCTCGCTCCTTCACTCTTCTTTGCCTTTTTATTTATTTGTTTTTCCTCTGTGACTTTTTTTTCAGTCTTCAGGGTATTTTAAATGTCACATTTGAGGCAGGTGTAAAAAGCTTTGTATGAGTGAATTCTAACACTTACCTGTCTGGCCTTTTGAGTCCGAATTATCATTACCTGAACCCTTCGCGTTAGCTTCCCTGCAGCAGATTATCCTGAATAAAATGCCCTCTGTAGTGCCACTTTTTCCACCTCTCTTGGCCTTTTCCCTGCTTATTTCTTGAGAGTGTGATTGTTGAAGCCACTGCACTGCCTGGTGGCTTTAGGGTTGGCACCTGTAGCTCATACCTGCTTTTCTTTCTGTGCCTTTAGGTTTTGAGGGTTGACTCTGGGGGCAAGTCTGAATACCCATGTTAACTTCTTGGTAGTGTCCTTTGGGCTCAGCAATCCAGAATGTTTTGCTGGTTTTGCTCACTCCTGTGAGCTTCCATTTCCTGACATAGTTTCTGCTTTGTTTCTGTCTTCTTGGGGTCTTTCTGCTCACCCACCACCCTTGATGTTGACTTGATCTGTTTCTCTTCCCTATAAATATAGGCAGCCCCCTTAGTGTGAGGGATCTAGGAGGGCTTTATGAACCACTTTTCTGCACTTTCTGTGTCTCAGTAAGTTGCTGCCTGATCTGACCTACTACAGGTGGCTTCTGGTCTGAGTAGTCCTTGAGGCTTCTTTTCTGCCCAACAACTTAGTAACTTGTTCAGTTGAAATAAACCTCACCTTGTCTCCTTTTAGGATCCAAGAAAAAGTTATTTCTGTCACTCTGAAGACTCTAGTATTTTTTTTTTTTATGATTCTCTCTGTTCCTACATCACTCTGAGATCTCTACGAATGCTTATATGAATTTTTATACATAGCACTTAGATGCCACATTAATGAAAACGTGAGAAGTTCATAGAGTACCAGAAAGGGTTAATTAACTAATGCAAAATATATGTGTATGGAACTTGCTTTCTTTGGGGACAAATGGTAGGCAAAAAATAGTTCACTAGAAATACCTCAGTTCCTAGAAAACAATACTATGAGATATGCAAGAGAGGAGATTTGCTGTGCTCTTGACTCCAAGATTTACAGCATGGGTTTGACCAAGTGGAAGTAGTGAAATTGAGAGTGAGTTTGAATGTTTTGTGAATGTTAAGTTCTGAGGTCCATTGCCTTGTGGTTGATCCTTCCTTCCTTCCTTCC